>BQNB010024109.1:28070-61084 GCA_026074375.1 Tanacetum coccineum
GAAGTAAACCTTTCCCATTCATTAAACAACTTAGCCTTCTTCTCTTGAATTCCAATGTTAGAACCTTTCATCATTTGCTGAACATGTAACCAGATTTCCTGAGCAGTTTCACAGCTATCAACAACAGCATATATGTCTTCAGGAAAACCGAGGAGAATGGTCTGAATTTCTTGATCATCAGCTTCTATTTTCTTAATTTCTGCTTCCGTAAGTTCATCATCAGTTTGTTCATGAAACGTTTCTAGAACAGGAACTGTACGGGCAGGATCACCTGGTTCAGGAATCATTCATCGGACATATGGACCATTTAAAATGGATTTATGGATTAACTTTCCATTTGGTCTGCTCTTAGCATAGCGGAAAAGATGTGATGACCATGGAACGTAGTTCTCTTTGTTAAGCATAGGAGGACGATTTTCGGAATCGGCAGCATAAATGTCTTGTTGAGTCGACATTTTTAAGTGTGATGTGAAATGATGAGTATGGATCAATTAAGTGATTGTGATTGACTAAGATTAATTCAAATGAAATGAAATTAATTTCCACAGGATTTTACAAATCTAAGATTGGAAATCAAAAAGAAACCGTGAAAGATTAATTTAAGAAGTTAAGATATAATGAATTAATCAAGTCCTTATGATTGATTGAAGTTAAGTTTAGATGATGAGGTTTGATGTTGTTAATTGATTGTCCTTAAAAGTTCAAGTATGTGAATTAAGCCCTTGAGAGTTGTGAGTTAATGGTTCAAAGTTTGTCAATGTAAAGCAAATCTCAACACACAAAACGCAGTCATGAACTAGACAAAACGCAATGAAGAGCCTTAGACAAAACACAATCAAGTCTTAAGATAAAACGTAGTCAAAAAATGAAATGGACAGAGTCTCCCCTAGGCAAAACGCAATAAGGGTCTTCAATTAGGCAACACGCAAAAGCAAATCGCAACTTGTAAAATCACCCAAAACGCAGAAGCAAAACGCAGAGACAAAACGCAATAACCAAAACATAGTAGTCAAAATGCAAAACCAAAACACAGTAGTTAAAATGCAAAACCAAAACACAGTGGTCAAAACGCAAAACCAAAATGCAGTAGTCAAAACGCAATGGTCAAAACACAGAACCAAAATGCAATCTTCTTGGCAAACCGCAATGATCAAAACGCAATACTCTAGACAAACCGCAAGAGAAAAACCCAAGATGCAACCCGCAAGAGACAAAATGAAATGTCTTAAGACAAACCGCAACCAAGAAATTTAGACAAAATGCAACTTAGAACATGCTTTTAAAACTTTTGAATAAGCCCAAAATTCACAATAAGCTATCAAAATAAGCCATATTACTTCAAGATAAGCTACTAGGACATGTTCTTAACACAAAAGTACAATCCTTTAGCGAATCCAACACTAAACCGTGCTTTGGCTTAAATTTAAGCATGAAATAAGCACAAAAAACACACGAACACCAAGAATAAGGAAACCACAAACACTAGTGAACCATGACCTCTTGATACCACATGTTATCCTTGTCACTTCACATACATAAACACACGAAATTTGAAAAAGAAAAAGAAAATAAAGATGGGACGAAATTTGTAGAAGAAAAAGGAGAGAAAAGAAAAGAGAGGTTTACTTGTTATTGAAAGAGAAGAATAAGAAGTGACAATCCAAGCAACACCCTTCACCTTGTGTG
This sequence comes from Tanacetum coccineum, assembly GCA_026074375.1. Taxonomy (NCBI): domain Eukaryota; kingdom Viridiplantae; phylum Streptophyta; class Magnoliopsida; order Asterales; family Asteraceae; genus Tanacetum; species Tanacetum coccineum. The sequence goes on from BQNB010024109.1 coordinate 29,757, forward strand.
GTGAAGGGTATTTATACATGATAATAGATGGGCCAGATCCTATTACACGTGGGCTTTAAGCCCGACACCTAGGCCCAATTAGCTTAATTAAATTCTTGTAAAAATACGTTTTCCTATACAAGGCTTGGGAATATTTAATGACCATCACTTTAATAAAAACACGGCTAAACTTATGGAAAAAACTATGAAACGCTATGGAGTAAATCATAGATTTTCCACATCCTATCACCCTCAAATGAGTGGTCAAGTTGAAAATACAAACAGAGCCTTGAAAAAATTCTTGAGAAAAGTGTAAAAGATAATCCCGCTATCTGGTCAAGAAAACTCGATGATGCTCTGTGCGCCTTCAGAACCGTTTACAAAACACCAACCAGAACAACACCTTACAAACTTCTATATGGTAAAAACTGTCACTTATCGTTTAAAATCTAACATCGTGCATACACCAAAACACAGTAGTTAAAATGCAAAACCAAAACGCAGTGGTCAAAACGCAAAACCAAAATGCAGTAGTCAAAACGCAAAACCAAAACGCAATGGTCAAAACGCAGAACCAAAATGCAATCTTCTTGGCAAACCGCAATGATCAAAACGTAATGCTCTAGACAAACCGCAAGAGAAAAACCCAAGATGCAACCCGCAAGAGACAAAATGAAATGTTTATGTTTATTTATAAAAACTTAGATTCGACTTTTTGTGAATTCAATACTTGCACAATATGAATAATATAAATAAGTAAGAACAAATGAAGAAATAAGAGATAAGAGTTAGAAAGATCAAACCATAATATAAGGATTTATAGTGGTTCGGTTACGAAGCACCTCTTCGCCCTACTCCACTCCTCGAGCAATTAACTTGAGAGTTTTCTTCACTATGTTAACAAACTCCCTTATGGCGGAGAAAACCGTACATAACTTTCGCTTATCTTGATTTCTGACACTAAGCTAGATGTCGAGTTCCAATCTTAGCTAGAACCAATCTACCACAACTTTACAACTTCACTACACAACTTGATCACGACTACACAACTTCTTCACACTTTAGTTTTCTTTACACCACTACTTCACTACTTCACTTTTACTTTCACACCTAACTATCATAACTTGGATGAATCACTAAGATTCAACTATACTTACAACAATCACTAAGATCTATCTACTATACAACTTTACAAGATTTACAAATGATTTACATGTTATGATATGGATGCTACAAGATTGCAATACACACTTGAGGTGTAATACTTCTTCACTTGATGATGGAAGTATTCTTCTCTTTCACTTGAGGAATTGTGCTTGGATCACTTGGAAACAAAGGTTTATGATTAAATGATCAAAGGATTTTAATGAGATACGTGGGCTGTTTTTGATCAAAAAGAATGAGTGCAAAAGGTGAGAAAATAGTGGGGAATAGTCCAGTATTTATAGGACATTCTGGAGGAGCGTCTACCTATAGGCGGTCCCCTTAAATAGGTGGTCGACCCCCTTAAAGATAAGGGAGCCGCTCGTGTATTTAATGGGGCCGCCCTAGACTAGGCGCTTCCTAGTTTATCCTTTTGTATAGGGGGAATTTGATGGAACTTTTTAGCTGTTTCAGGTCCGAAAAATTGAATTTCAAAATGTTTATTTTGAATAAAACATTTCTTTTAATTGTAGAAAATGTTTTGTAATGTTTATAAAAATATTTACAACATTTTATAAAAGTGTGAGGTTGAATAAAAATTTCTTTTGATCATAAAATGCATTAAACATTTATTTATTCATACCTTTAAGTGATATAATTTTCGAAATGAAAATTTACTACTAATTACTTGTTTACGTTTAATTTTACATTGAACGTTTTTATATTTTGTGATTATCAAAACGTAAAGATGTGAAAAATATTAATAATGTTTTTAGGCATTATTTCTATCAACAATCTCCCCCTTTTTAATGATTACAAAATTTAAACTCATTAAATGTAAAATTATTTTTAAACAAGTATTTAGTGAGTTTTATGTCATTTCTCCCCCTTTTTGTAGAATCAAAAAGGCATCATCGAGAATTGCTAGTAAAATCGATGTAATAAATGCTCCTCCTTGATGTGTGCTCCCCCTCGTTCGAGGGCACCAAAGAACCGAGCTATGGTTTCTTGGCTACAAAAACGAGTTAGAACAATACAAATATTTTTAACATGTAGCAAGAAGGAAAAATATGGCATAATAATAATGCAACCAACAATAATCATCCATTAAAAGTAAAATAGTGTGTGAACCACACTCATGCATACATAAGGAAAATAAATAACATGCTAACATTCATGAAAATTTTAAACTACAAAAAGTCTTATAACTAGTAAAGCTCCATAGGACTTGCTTGCAAAATGGTGGATGAAAAATTATTTGAGAAACTAAACATAGAGTATATTTAGTTTGGGGAAGATGATGGAGGTGATGGGATGATGGTTGTTGGTGGTTGTGAGAGCACATGTTCAATATATGAAAACATATATTGAAGTTCATCCCTTAACCGAAAAATAAGGGTTTGGTTGTGGACACAACAAAGGCATGAATCGCCATGCGCTTCGAGTAAATTCTAAGGGATGGGATGCCCAATGATGGGTGGAGAAAGTGATGGTGAGTTGTGATGGACATCTAGTGGAGTAATGGGTAAGAGTAAGAGGGTTATTTCCATTGAGTTGGGTACTTGAGTTGGAGGTGGTGGAGGAACTCTAGATGGAGGTGACAATAGGGAGTTTAGATACCCATTGGTGGAGGGTGATGATAAGAGAGTTGGTGATTTTGGTGTGTAGTCAATGGGTGAAGATGATGTGTCTTTTGTGGATGGTGTTTTAGAGGGTGCATTAGGAGCACTTGGTGATGAGACTTGAAACTTGGGAGATGGGGTTGTAATGTCTTCTTTTGTCAAGTTAATAAAGAGTTGTTTAGGTGGTATAATTGTAAATTTAGGTTTCTTGATGGTTTGCAAATAGAAGCTTGAGGTGATGCCATGGATGTTGATAATGGTTGATGAATGATGAAGAAGATGTTGTATTAGAGATGATCATTTAGAGGGGATTTATGGGAAGGAAATGGTTTGAAAATGGAATGAGTTTGAACTAGTTTAAGTTATTCCAAATTATGTTCGAGCATTCTGGGCAAAGATAGCTGTGACAAGGTAAAAGAGGGTCAAAAAGTAAGAGAAATACTATTTTACCTGTGATCTGCTAGGGCGGTCCCCTTAGTTAGGGGTCGGTCCCCTTAAAGATAAGGGGCCGCCCGTTATGAATTAAAGGGGACGCCCTCTGCTGGTATTCATTTTTTCACAGAAAAATAATTTTTCTCAGAATTTTTTTTTGAGAGTATTTCTGTTTTGGTGGTTTATTTGCAGCAAGCCCTATTGAGTTTTATGAGCACATTTAATCATATAACATGTAATAAACACATTAAATCATGAAACCAAAGTAGCATAATTAGTTGATTAAACAAAACAACCAAAGGTTTAAATCATCATAGCAAATAAGTATCTAAAGATAACTAATAACCAAGTCTTTTCGAATAAATCAAATAATCACCACACAAGTTGTTTAGAACATACACATAATCAAGTTAAAAATTATCTTAAACCACATTCAGCTATCTAGCTAATTTATGTCATATGTCTTCACTTCTTCTTCTTGCTAAACACTCCTTTTAATGCCTTTCCAAATGACTTGAACCCTCCGCGCATCTCCTCATGCATTTGTTGCATTTGGTTAAGCAAGGTGGTTTGTCGTGCAAAGAGAGTTTCATCGGTTTGCTCGGAAGAGGAAGGTATATGGTAGTTTTGGTACTCGAGTGGATAAAGAGAGTTAAGATAGGTGGTAGGAGATGGAGTACTTGCTCGAGAAGTTTCGACATCATCATCATCATCATCTCATCGGTTGATGAGATGACGTTCTTGATGATGAGAGATGAAGAAGTAGACATGAACGCGTGCCTGTGCCACGATCCACCGAGGTCGTCGAGTTTGTCCTTTAGAGCAAGAGACGCATGACTCGCTCAACAACGTAAAAAAAGAAAACTAGTCCATTGTCAAGTTTGAGGGTACGTTTCCATGACGTATCGATAAAGACGATTAGATAAAGATGCCTAATGGAAGAAATGCGGTTGGAGTAACTTTGGCCACATTCAATTCTTTGACAAAGAAATAAGCAAGATTGTATTGTCTCGGCAACAACACAATGACAACATGTAGCAAGACAAGCGAAGACGGTCCCGATGTGACTCCTACTGAAATAATTCTCTCAATGAGTTTCTTCCCATTGCTTCATGCTCGGGGATTATTATCTTTGGTGAGAATTTGATTTGGATTAAGAGCGACCGTTTGACTTTTAATAGTGCGGTCTACCACGACACGTTCCAATTCAAGGGAAATTGTGACGAAATGTCGTCTTAGTAACCTGAAGATCGGTGCAATATGGTCCCTCGGTTTCTTGAGAATATTCAAGAGATGCAAGGTCCCACTCGTTTGTAAAAACGGCTTGACCATTGTGTGGAATTTTAAGGATTTGATTGATTTGAGCGAGAGTAAGAGTTATGTTCGTGTTGAATCATAAAAGAGATGACAAGATAGCCATAGTCATCGGTTTGTACCGTGGACTGTAACATAGAAGTCTAGAATAAAGCACGAAACAATCGTTCATTGATTTGAAAGAGACAATTTTAAGGCGAGATGTACGTAAAGAAACTCTCGATATTGTTGGATTGTATAGGCTTGATCAACAAACGACCTTCCGAATGTGCGGTTTTTAATAGTTTTGTAGAATTTGGGCAATAGTAGGTAGATTCCTGTAATTTTTGGATACTTTTGGGATGTAATTTAGAGAGAAACAACGGTGGATGTCTCAAATGGCATTAATGGTCACCTAAACAAGTCAACAACAATGTCAAAAAAATGCAAAAATAAAAAGAGTATGTAAGAAAAATACCTATATGAGGGATACAAAAAAGTACTTCGACTCTAAAAATAAAAACCTAAGAAGTAAATTTTTAATGTTCCTTGGTTTTATTTTTTAACTCAGACATTAAGTATTTGACGAAATGTATACATAGGTTGATGATATTTTCGTCAAATCATGTGATGATTGTTTCAAATTGTGCTTATCACTAGTTTGTAACAACCATGCAAAGTTATCAAGTGTTTTAAATACTGATATTACCCTTTGACTTTTCGGGTCCGACTTGACTTTTGACTTTTAAGGGTCACAAAAAAACGAGTTACCTGCGAATCCCGCGTCCCGCTAATTATACGTGAACAAATATAAATAATAATCATATTTATATTACATATCTCTCATGTGCAAATTTAATTTAACTTCTGTTGACTAGAAAACGACAAATAATATGTTATTCCAAGTTGATATATTCAAAAACACCTCCTAAATTACGTTTTCACAACTCGGACTTTAAAGCAATTTGATGTAAAACGACATTCCGGACAACTTTTTAGTTTGCCCGAGACCCGAAAACGAGCCAAAAATGACTGAAATACCCTCGTAAAATTTTAGAAACGAGAACAACGCGTACCGACACAAAAATAATTAAATTATATTTAATTATCACTTTTTATTAAATAAAAATAGTTAATAAATTATTTATCATATTATTCAAAAACGTTTGATAAGAAAACGCAAATTGTTCGAGTCGAAGTATTATTTTTACGGACAAGCTACTCTCCGAGACACCCAAATGACTACCAACTAAATAATAAACATTTTAAAGTAAAATTTTGAAAAACGTTATGACACTAGTCAAGAAAATAACCCATTTTTGTGAGTGAAAAAGTTATTTTGACGTCACGGCGTCAGTTTTCGAGTTTTGAATCGACCGTTAGCTAGTCCAAACGAGTCTCGAATCTTTATTTAATAAAAGTTACACTTTTGGTCCTTCTAGTTATATCTTCAGCTTCACCCCCTAATCTTTGTGGCACTTGCCACATTTATTTTATACTTTTAGGTATAAATAGATAGCAACTAAGGTTTTCATCTCATAATATCAAAAACCTAGCCACCAAAATTCTCTCCCCTCTCATCTTTAAATTTCTGACGCCGCCTCCATCTCCGGCGAGGCCAACCGCCATCTCCAACGAACCCACCATCATCCCCATCACCATCTCGTCGTTATCACCACCGTGACCACCAACATCATCATACCTTCGCCATCGCAACCATCACCTTCACACCATCGCCAACCACCAGATCCGACGCCACCTCCATCATCGGACCCCACCACCAGCCGTCGCACCACCCAACCACCTCCTCCACTCCATATCCTCGCTGCCACCTCACTGCCACGCGCCACAGCCACCACTCCAACATGCCACTGCCGCCACCAGCAACCACCGTAACCACCATCACCACTACGCTACCACCATCACGACAGCCGTGTCGTCATCATCACCATCGTCGTTTTGGAAAGGGTTTAGTGTGCCGGGCACGATTATAGGGTGTGAGGTTTGTTTTGGGATAGATCGGCGTAATAATTAACATTAATTAAAACTTTTCTAAAAATAATATACCGATACTAAATGTGGTTAAATGTTTAAACTAATATATCGTTTTCGATTTTATGTGTTTTGATAAACTTTAAGTTCTTTTGTGTAATAGGGTAATAATCTTCCAACAGGGGTGTATTGGAATACTATTTAACAGCTATATGGGTTTTTGTGCATAGGGATTAAGACACTCGAAAGGGCTGTTAGGGACAGCATACCACTAGGTGCGTTTGGTTCGCTGTTTAACAACATCCAAACGGCAGTTTGTTCTGCCATTAGGTGTGTTTGTGTTCATAAGCTATGAGCGTTTGGTTATTGGCCGTTTAACAACACATAGCTTGTGTTTGTGTTTATGCATATCTTTGTGTAAAGTAATATGGTCTATTCGATATAAATTGAAACGTGATAGTTTTGGAACACGGTGATTTTTTGAGAGGTGGAAAACATTAGATTTATAAATAAGGGAAACGTTGTATAAGACGAATAGTCATGCCGAAATCTCTATAAATTACTATACTTAGAATCTTCGCTACAACTTCTAATATCTTTGAAAACCGATCATAAAGATAAGTTTATAGATTAAAGATATTTTATTTGTAATTATACAATAACCGACAACAAACAAAAACTATAAGTTTACAAATGAGACAACTATTTTAGCTACGACCCGTCAATAAGACGAAATATTAATTTATAAAATATTATTTTATAAATTCCAACAGAAATAAAGACCTAACTTTTTGTAAAAAAAATTAGGAAACATCATTTTACAGAAATTGTAATCTTTGAAAGCGTGCAGTGTACTTTAAGCAAAATGTTTTTATGTAAGTTAATTGGAGATTTCCGATCTTGTGTCGAAATATTTTGTTTCAATTATTTACTCACGTTTCTTTTTATAATAGTATTAAGTATTATAATACCTCGGCCGACCTTTATTTATTTAATTTATTTGTCTTGTGTTATAAAAGTTCACCATACGAATTATATACTCATTCATATTCCACATGTAAATATATTACGGGATATATACATACCTTAGCTTATTAACTTTCGATAATTATTTTATTTAACCACCCCACCAAACTATTACAAACTTGACATCTAAATCTTTTATCAACATTCTCGCGTTTGTATGCTACTTTCCATCGGAAAACCCAAATACATTATCCTAGGCTATGTGTGTCCTAGCCGTTTAAGAGTTAACGTAAACTTCTTGGTCGAGCCGTTCCGGTTTCCGTTTGTGTTGTGCTTAATATGTGCATTTCCGCCAATCGTTCTACAACATTGAGGTAAGTTTATAGCCCCTCTTTCACTTTTTTTACAATTACTTTACAAATCTCGGGGGAGAATACATTCTCAATTAAACTTGTTTACATACTGCATACTTATACTCATTTACAAACTCGTTTACCAATTGATTATCATCACTCTTCTACTTATAGAATTTAAGTATTTAAAGCGTTTATGAATACAATGGTTATTTCTTCATTGGACACAAGTGTTTTTGGTTATCATCTCCTGTTTACGTGTTTTCCTGACGTAGCGATTAGTACCACTCTTTTACCAACTGATAATGAACCGCCAATTGATTGACCGAGCTGTACAGTTTAAGTAAGCTTAAAGTTAAGACAATATATCTTAATGGGACTAATTATCCATTCGGGTGAGTAGCGCTCGAACTACCACTGGCTCCCGATAAACGGAACAATACCAAGTCCCAACTGCCAATTGTGTGTTACAATTTCAACGCCCTTACTGTCAGTCAACCCCATGGCATAAAACACATGCAACAAACAATACTTCTGTGTCCTGATCAAACTGCACAGTATATACATTTAATGTGATCCTTTAACATGTAATATTCGTCACTACATTAGGAAAACTTGAGGTCCTATACTACTATGATATTGAACAATACTATGATTAACATAACATTTTCATTATACAGTTGTGAAAGCAGTAGACACTAAACTTTGTATGGAATCTTCAATTACACTTACATTTTTTGGCGACTTAAATAATGCTTGAACAGGTCAGCATACTATGTAAATCATTTGATTCAACATTATACTTACCACAACTCTAAGAACACACCACAAAAGGACACTATTTAAGCATTTTTTTCCTCAGGTGAATTAAGATGCTTGCTTTACTGTGATGTTCATGAGGAGTCTAAAATGACAATTTCATTCATTGAATGCCTATCTTACATACAAATAAACAAAACTCATAGTATTGCTTTTAGTTTTCATTGTGATGCCATTATGGGACAAAATGTTATATCATTTCAGAAACATCAACGGATCAGATTACTTTTTCAAACGACACTTTAGAGGTCGTTCTATTGTATCTTGTCAATTGTAAATATGAAGAAACTGCCCTAGTACATATTTTACGCTATGACACATTATTTGGGGTGTATACAGATTGTTATATCGAGAGCACTGGTATAGAGAACTAGTTTGCAGCATATTTTACCCTAGACTATAACCGTTTCACAAACATTACATCACATCAAACATTTTCAAAGTGTCAATACACACATATATATAATATATATGCTTGCATTCCTTTTGCGTATATCGTACGTTTATTTATATGAGAGTAAATTATATAAAGACTATAACATTTCTTAAGACATTGTGAGTTGCACAATGATCTCTTTTATACCTCAGACATTGTGAGTTACACAATGGTCTCATTTTACTTCTTAGACATTGTGAGTTGCACAATGGTCTCACTTTGTTCTCAGACATTGTAAGTTAAACAATGGTCTCTAAGAATATTTTTTTTCTCATAACTTTATACGATATTGTATTACGCGAAAACCGTCATAATTTTTGTTTACATAGAATTATGTATGAATCTAAGTATTACAAGTCTTGTATGGGCGGGACTTGTAATATAAGGATTGATATGATAATTGTTATGTTAACAAAACCCGTCACAGTTCTGTTTACATGGGATTATGCATGAATCTAAGTATTACAAGTCTTGTATGGGCGGGACTTGTAATAGGAGGATTGATGTGATAATTGCTATGTTGACTCATACATAGAGACCTTTATCTTATTTACTATAACCGTATACTCATCAATTATTTTGAGCGCTATGTCGATCTTCCCTGATTGTTTTACTCTCCGTCTCCGAAGACGAGTTTTAAGCACTCGTCCCATACTCATTAGAGCACATGAATTGTCATGTCATCCATCACCTTGAAGGTTATGTGAGTACGCGTATTGCATCGGAAATTATTAAGTAGGATGATTTATAATCTATTTATTTGAAAGGATTGGGACGCCTCTTCATTTAAATAAATAAATTGTGAATCACCGAACCATAAGTTTATCATTTCTTACTTACATAAATTTGGACGCTTCTTTATGTAAATAAAGAATTATAAATGAGTGGGCTTAATGGTATCCAATATGAGACGAGTATGAACTTGAACCCAATAATCACCGAAATTCGTTAAAAGAATTAGAAACACAATGGTGTCTTACCACTCATCGAAAACCTCAAGGCCTCGCTTGAGCTAAATGATCTCATTCTTAAGTTATTACTTTTGCCATTTTGTCGTTGATAATCCTGCGACTCACGAAACTGTTCGTGAACTATCAGTACTTGGTTACACATCTTGAGTTAATGGAGTTGTATTCGTCTCTTAATACTAGCGACTGAGTAACTAATCCGCCGTATACGCGTAAGCTCTTTCGCGAGCTCCTCCCATTTGTTAAACTTTATTCTGGGAATATTGTTTCTCGAAATGTCCTCATTCTCGGCATCCCATCACCATTTGTTATAGTATTGACGTTATGGTCGCTGTTGTTGGGTCATGGATACGGTCCGAGTGTTACACTTTATCCAATAGGTTATGCAACTCCCCTTAAACGAGATAAACACCTATCGACGAAACAGATAGTTGGACTATTCATTTCGGGCCACTAGTAGGAAGACATAGGTCGCTATACATCCTAGTACTGCCAAGAACTGGCAGTTGAGCGTGCTTGAGTGAGAGTAGCACTGGTTTGGGTGAACCTGCGGGAAGTCCAAGCAAGGAACACAAAGCAAAGCGGAGAGCAATGAATGGCAAGCAGACAATATTGTGGGTCTGAGAAAGTGGATGGTTCGAGTAAGAGCGATACCAGTGGTGTTAATATCAATCATAAAACTTGTGACGATATTTTTCTAAAATATCTACCTTGATGGATTTATATCCTGGTCAACTTAGCCAAAGCTTTTGGGTATTTGAAAGTGGTCGAAAATCTAATCTTGCTGAAGAAAATTATCATCGTCTTGGCTTAAAACGGTTTATCAGATTTAAACCTTTCCGTCACTACAATCGAATAACAGAATTTAATTCTCGGGACGAGATTTCTTTAAGGGGTAGGTACTGTAACATCCGAGAATTTTCGAATTTAGTATGACGATGTCAATCTTTGACTTTTTGGGTCTGACTTGACTTATAAGAACGATCATCTAAATCACGTTTTCACGACTCGGACTCTAAAGCAATTTGATGTGGAATGACATTCCTGACAACTTTTTAGTTTTGCCCGAGACCTGGAAACGAGCCGAAAAGGGTTAAAACAGCACCGCAAACATTATTCGAACAATGTACAACGCGGACACACAAAAACAATTAAATTTGTTTTTAATTATCAGTATTTATTTAATAAAAATATTAAATAAATTATTCATCATTTTTAATTAAAAGCGTTTTTGAAAACGCGACTATACGAGTTGAAATCCATTTTTATTTCAGACGGAGCGAAACCGGTTCACAAAATGAATAACAGATATTTTATTTAATGTTATAAAATATTTCTGAAATATTATCAAATAAATACTCGTTTTTATCAGAAAAATGATTATAAAAACAATGGCGCAAGTTTCGAGATTTGAATCGTTCGTTAAGTCGCTCAAATGAGTCCCGAACCGATATTTATAAAAGTATAATAAAAATGTTACACTTTTAACCCCCCAACTATTATAACTTTTCATTTTAAATTTATATATATATAAACTTAATACATCTTTTTCATTTCATTTCTATCTTTTACACACATCTCTCTCACCTCTTCTTCTTCCCCAATTATCCGGCCACCACTCCCCCGCCGCCGGCCACCACTCGCCGCCGCCGGAAAACTTTTCCGGCGGGGTTTTTCCGGCAACGCTCCTACCCATCCCCATATACACTCTCCTCCTCGTCGCGCGCGTCTTCCCATCCCATCCGGCAGCCACAGCAAACAACGCCACCACGAACACCCCTCATCATCACTCTCATCACACCACAACACCCCTCATCATCACCCACCGAACCCCAACCATCAATTTTCACGGGTGTTTGATACAACCGAAACCACCACAAAGTGGTGTTCGGTTTGGGCAGCTACCCTACGGTGGTGGTTGTTTTGGTGGTCAACCCACCAAGAAGGTTCCGTTTGGTTCGGGTGGGAAACACCACCGACGAAGGGGTGTTGGGTTCGGGTTATGGTTATAACAACCAAGGGGTGTGTCGGGTCGGGCTGTGGGACAGTTGGTCTGGCTTGGGACTGGACCGGTTGGGTTTCGGTTTGGTATTTGCAAACAGACAAGGGTGGCGTCCGGTTTGGGTCTTAAAAAAAATAAAAACATCTACCCACCGGGTGCGTTGGGTTGGTTGTAATCAACCACAGAGGGTGCGTTTGGTCGTGCTTAGCACCACGAAGGGTGCGTTTTGTTTATGGAAATGGGTGTTTGGTTTGGCTGTCACGCCGCCCAAATAGGGTGCGTTTGGTTCGAGACAGCCGGGGACCACCGGGGGAAACGAGTGTGTCGGTTGTGGGTTCACAGCCGTTGGGTGCGTTTGGATTTGATATTATAACACCGCGGGGTGTTTGTTTGGCTGTCGAAAAGCCGGGACAGCCAGGTCTGATCGGGTTGGTAACAATAATGACAAGGGCCGTTTTGTTTGTTAAAGCGTCTAGGGGTGCTTTGGTCCGTGTCCGAGGCACCAAAGGGTGCGGTTGTTTATTATCACAGCCCGGGCCTTTTGACAACGGCTGGCGAAACAGCCCGGGTACCCGAGATAGGGAGAGTTTAAATTAACACGACAATATATATATATTATATATATAATAATATATATATATATTAATATTAAATATATATTGTTTCATGTATTTTGATTGAGAAATTTATATGTGTTGAGACAATAATAACTTGCGCGGCTAAGTAAAACACGAATAAAATTTAATGCGAAATTTATATAAGTTAAAAGAGATATTGGATATATCTGAGACGAGAGTTGGACAAAAAAAAATGGACCTTGACACCTTTTATACCAAATAATAAATATCAAAAATTGAAACATAAGATTCGGGAATCGAGATGTTGAAAATTATATTTTAGATTTACAAAATAAAACAAATTTAAGTATACACGGATGTTTTTGATATAAAACTTACTTTTATAAGTTCAAATAACGAAGAAACTGGGGTGTAATCGTAATATACACTTTGGAAAATATGTTATTTTTAATATATATTAAAAATGACACATTTATTAATTAAACGATTTGAACACTTTCGGGTCCGTTTCAGCCTTCCGGCGAAACACGAAAGTTGTTCGTAATCACATTTTACTTTGCCGCGAGGATTGTCTAGCTTTTAAAAGTGTTATAGATATAGCGGGTCAAAACTAAAGGGTCGGTTAATATATTATTTCAATTAATTATTTAAGATCATTATTCGGATCTAAAAACGGAAGGTCTAAAAATAGTAACTTTCTGTAAATATGAATAAGTATATAATGGACGTAAAATAGTTATATACAAATAATAGTACACATGTAATGTTTAAAGACGCGCAAAGTGGATTTCTGGGCGGGCACATGTAAAATATGACTGCATACATATAAAAATATGTATGATTTCGTGGTAACGATGTACGCATCGTTGATCGTATTTAGTACTTGTATTATAATCGAACGACATAATTATAGGTCGTGGTCGAGATCGTTGCAGATTCAGTGTGATTTAATTGGATTAATTGATCGTGGTCTTTAATCAATGTGAGTTTCATAGCCTCGCTTTTCAATATTTTGAATGCTTTATAACCCGCGAGGGGGATACATGCTTGTCTACAAATCCTTATACTTACTCGGTTATCTTATAACAATGTGATTGTTTTAAAGGATTTTGTGAGTTTATAGCCCCATGTTTTACTGGTTTTACATATATTTGGGGTGAGAACATGCTTGTTTACAAATGCATTTACAGGATTGTTTACAAATTGGTTTACATACTTATTTGCATAGCTCGCTATGGGATACATTATTTGACTTCATTTTTGGTCACAAATGCATACTTTACATTTGAAATGATTACAGATTAGCTTAGGCTGATTGAACTGATAACAATAAAATTACTGCCCGGGTGTTCTTGGAGGGGACACCGGTAACGGGAGTACATATTTTTACTTTACTGCCCAGGTGTTCTTGGAGGGGACACCGGTAACGGGAGTATATACATATATTGTATCACTGCCCAAATTAGGGTACATACAAGTCTAATTAAAAATATCTATAAATATAAAACTAAATAAGTCTTAAATATAAGATTTTTAAAACATGGCGTCACAGCGTCATGAAACTTTAAATCCACTTGGAGGGTGAGCGGCGAATGTGTTATAAATGATCAATTCGGGTGTGGATCCCTGTTCGGGTGATTAGCGATCGCTGGGTAAACGAACATTATAGCGTGATGTCCACGTGAATGATATAAAATAGATCTATTCGGGATTGACAACCCCCGTTCGGGTGACTAGCTATCACTGGGAACGAACGTTAGTAAAAAAAAAAAAAAAAAAAAAAAAAAAAAAACCCACATGTCGGAATTATATCGTTGGGAACCTTTGCGGGCCTCCCCAACAGGTACGAAATTTATATAGTGCGGCTACTGGAAATTATATAGGTGCGGGGCAATGTCCACGGAAATTTATATAGTGACTCAATTTTGTTCATAAAATGTGTTATGCATTCTTTATAAAATCTTTGGGATAAGATTTGGTACTTTTGGTGACATAAAATGTGTTGTGCATTCTTTATAAATCTTTGGGATTTTTACAATAGTACTTAGTGTTTTATACGTGGATTACAATTCATATTAAACTAATCTATGAACTCACCAACTTTAATTTATGACACCTTTTAAAGCATGTTTTTCTCAGTGAGATTAGGATGCTTGGACTATTTGATGTGCTTTGGAGTCTTTACATTCAAGCTTTTCATTGTGATGCAAATTATGGGACAAATGTATTATTAAATTCAGATTTTTATTAAATCAACAAATGTTATTATTCAAACGACACCTAGAGGTCGTTCTCTTGTATCTATTGCTGTGTATTACGAAGTAACACCCCATTGTATTCTCCGACTGCGTAGTAATGGATTTTTGGGGGGTGTTACACAAACACTCCTTTCTTACTTCTTTGTTCTATCTCGTCTCTTTTCTCTCTTTTTGTTTGTTTTTTATTTCTTTTTTTTTGTCTCTCTTATAATATGGCTCAATTTCTTTTTTTCCAATTTTACCAAGCCATCCGGATTCATTGTTCAAAGGGGAATCTATACTAACAATGGCACCAGACAATAGGTGAATCCGTGTTTGTTTATCTACTGATTATTTGTGGTTAAACAAATCAAATCGTGGTCCAAAAAGAATCAATAAAAAAATCAAACCCTATTTTTTTTTATTATTGTGCTTAGATTGGCATGTTATTATTAAGCAAGATCTAGGGCACAAGGGAGCTAATGTAGTGCAAGAGAAATCAAGTAAACAAGGTCAAAAAGTGCGATTTTTAGGCGATTTTAGTGGAAAAACTCGTATATTTCCCGTCGTTGCGTTTTGACTTTCCTGGCAAAATTCATGTTGCGTTTTGATTTCTTCATTGTTTGCGTTTTTGGACTTCCGTTCTTGTTTTGGTTTTGAACTCATTGCGTTTTGACTCATTGCGTTTGACTCATTGCGTTTTTGACTCACTAGGCGTTTTTGACTCATTTGCGTTTGACATTGGTTGCGTTTTGACTCATTGCGTTTTGACACATGCGTTTTGAACATTGGTTGCGTTTTGGTTTCACTTCGCGTTTTGCTGACAGGTTGCGTTTTGAAGACACGACTAGCGTTTTGACTGAAACGTTTACTCTGCCCAATTTTTTAATTCATCTGGCGTTTTGAATAGAAATCTGTGTGAAGAAAAGGTTTCAGTAAAAAGGCTATAACATTTATCCGTAAGTCCGTTTCAGGCCCGTGACCTTCTCAAATCGAAGAGAAAAACGAGATCGGATCACGCTGTAACCAGATCTTTTTAGAGTTGGTTAAGGATTTCTTTAAGGCCCAAAAAAGCTCGTTACTATGGATATTTTATTATTGACGATTTTTCAGTTTTTTTGATTTGTGTTCAGCACTTGTTTTTTGTTCTAGCTCACGGCCCATCTATATTTGAGCCCGTTTTTCAGTTTGGTGAGCCTAGTTAAACAATCTGCTGTAACCCTAGCCAGAAAATTATCTGTTTTTTAATAATTGAAATCCATTGGCGCTGAGTCCGAATCAATTCATCACAACGTTTTTTTTCTATTGATTTTGTAAAATTCCCGTTAATTCATTTATTGGTTTTTAATCATAGACGTTGTAAAATCCCGTGAGCGATGAATTGCATACAAATCCCCACAATCAAGAATCAAAGACTCATAAAATACAATCACACATAACAACACAACCACACAAACAACAACACTTAATCCCAAAACGATCCTAAAAATTCACTTAAATGAACAAAAAGGCTAGAAGATTTGGATAGATGATACATTGATTTACGAAGTGATTTGGTATCCCTATTTGCAATTGAAGTTGGATTTCACAAGGCGCTACCTTTATTTTCATCATATCGAGACTTTCTTTCTATTTCGTCGATTGATGACTTGCTTGAAGTATTCAATTATGATTAAGAACTTGTATTATCTAGTTTCCAGCGTCAAAGGTGGTTGGGATGAAGAACCTGGACAACTATCACTTAAAGGAGGTTACTTTGTAAGTTACTCAATGTCACACGCAGATGTCGATTTAGATAATTTCAAGAGGTGTTGTACTTCTTATACTTTTTGATGGAGTATAAGTACTAGAGATTTTCTTCTGCACCGTACTTGCAAGTCAACAAATAGTGCAAGATTAAGTAACAAATTTGGGGGATTTTTAATTCAGTTTCAATTGACATAATCGCGTTTACCTTTCACCAATGTGATCTAGACAATAGCCTACAGAATACAGGTGGTAAGTTAGCCAGAGAGTTTAAAGGTTAAGAGTAATTCACACTTCTCACGGTATTTTTGTGCTATTCCAATACAAAGATACTCTCCCACCCAAACAGTCTAAGCAAAAACTTCAAAGTTCTTCGATGACATCATTCACAAGACCTTGAATATACCAAGTGTTCTTGATTCTTGCTTCAACACCTCTACGGTTTTCTGGAAGTCAAAGGGTAATGATTCTTTTGTTATCAAGATTTTGTGCTTATGACTAGAACTTCTCCGAGTATAATGGACCGTAAACGACAATGATGAAATTAAAGACGGGTGTCTTCCGATAGTTTCGCAACCTCAGATGGGGAAAATGTGTACAACTGGATTTAATTAATCCTGATTTACCATGTCACTCCAGGGGAAGTATGTTAGCCCTAAAAAATTTTTAGTATGGTTTATGAAGTATTATGCATACGTGAGAAGAACAGTTGCTGATTTCTCGCATGCACCCCCGAACGAATATTCACCAAGCCCTGATGACAAGAAGCAGTGGTCGTTGGTGTGGTTTGACTTCTACAAAATTCTGCTGTGCACTTTGATGACAAGTAGAAGATTGTTCAAGCTACATCAATGTTTTAGAATCTGCTCAAGATAGGGATGTTGGTTTGGGGGGAAGCTGATTCAGAAACTTCGCCAAAAAGGAGTCTATGAAGAAAGCTTTTTAAGACATGCTGCATGAATTGGGGGGAAGTTAATCCAGTTCATAGCCATACTAACAATGGTTCCTGTACAAGTTAAAGACAATGAAAACCCAAGCTTGGATATACAGTTACAAGACCAAGAGAACTCACAAGACAACTTCAGTCATTGGAAGTGTTTGGAAGACTTTATTTCTGTTGTAATGTACCTGATAGGAACAATGTAAAATAATTCCTATGTTCCGCCATATTAGGAGGAAGATTGTTAGCGCCCTAAAAAATATGGTGACAAATCCCGGAATTACATTACATTTTATAGTCGGGGTCGTGTTAGTTTAGCCTAGTCGATAATCGGGACTATAAATACTCCCTCCATACTACCATGGAGGGAGTATGAGTTCACATTGTAAGTGTAGAGTGTGTGTGTGTTCCTTTTTTTCTCTATTAAACCACACACATACACAAACACACCTTCTTCTTTCTTTTGTCTAACTCTTCTCTTTTCTCTCTTGTTCTCTCTTATATTATGGCTCAATTTCTTTTCATTTTTACCAAGCCTCCGGATCATTGTTCAAAGGGTGAATCTATACTAACAAACATTATTAAGAAAAAATGGTTAGCTATATACCAAGGCAAGGCTGAATACGAAGTTATAATTATAGCGGTTGGAAACAAAAAAATTATAACTGATGGGCGAACTCCCTTAAGTGTTGTGAACAAAGCAAGTTTTTCGACTGGTATTCCCATTACCTGCAATAATCAGATTTTTTAAGTTTGGATAAACGGTTCTTGCTTCGTAGGGGATGTTTGGAAATGCATATTCGAAGCTGCTAATCAACTTTAAAAAATGCACGGCACATGCTGCATATTTACTTTAAAATAAACAAATAAGCGGTTGCATCTAAACGTTTAAAATTGCTTATATTCTTAATAAAATAAGCACATCATTACTGGAATAAGCAATACAAACACCCTTATTTATTTGTGTCCTATTAACCGCAAAAACACATACTATCATTATAAGTTTGAAAGGATACCTGGCAGATTGCAATGAGTAAGTGTCGCAACTTCACGTCGTAACTTGTATAATATAGGCCAAGAAAAGTGCGAGGGTGACTAATATGGCTGCAAAATAAAACATAGGAGTTTTAGTACTTTCGCAACAGGAAATGAAGATTCTAAAGGGTTGATTCCATACCATTTAGATATTCAGGATCACACCTATAATTGTATTTTTAACGATCTTTCATAATTGACCATTGTAGAGTATGAGCCATTAGCTCACAAGCAAAATATAAAGACATCAATATAAAAAACCACCAAATGGAATAAAAAATAGAATAGAGTAAAAACCTTTTGAAGTTGTCTACCTCTTGATTTCGATTTTGCAAAGGCTTTTTAACCTCTTCTACCTCATGATTTTAATTTTTGCACCAAAGTATGCATAAAGCCATGTGTTCATATTGTTGTTAACTTATATAAATAAAGAAGTTGATCTAAATAACTCTCCCATTCTACAAACCATGTATATGTATATTTTTAGTCAAAATTGATATGCGCGTCTTACCAAAAAGACGTGATACATGCTCAAGATTAATCTGAGCTCCATTTTCCATTGACACTACCTTTTGTTCCTGCAAAAGAATGATTCAAATTACTCCTCAAAATACAATACCATTAGTTGAAAATCAACATTGTTGATTAAATACGTACCTCAATGACCTTGATTTCTTATTCGCTTATTCAAAAGGATAAGCGGTAGAAGTTGTTCAAACATAGAAAGTATAGGCTTTAATATTTTATGAAAACAAAGTCACATAATGACCTGAAATCATATATAAAAACAAAAATATGCAATTAAATTAGAATAGAAAGATTGTTAAATGTATAGATATATGAGCTTAGATAGACCATAAACTTACTAACACATAAATACAATTCAAAAACATAAAAGGAAAAACGTTAAAACCTTTTATATATTTTTCTTAGACATTTCATCAAACACTTGCTCAACAATACAACCTTCTTCAACACACTATTAACCAAAATAAATTGTAATTATCCAGTAAAAACAATAGTTCATTAAAATATCCAAGACATATATTAAAAAAACATCTTTAGTGTTCCCGATTCATCATATAATTGACGAATTTTCATTAACCGAATCAAAAACACCAGCAAAAGCAAACCCTCAAGGCGAGAAAACCCCCAATTCAAAAAACCCATAAAAACTTAATTCGAATTTAAGGTTGCATGGAAATAACATTAAAAACTAAAATCATGATTTCACATCACGCAACTGAATAATAGTTTTCGGAAATAGGGGTTTTCTATTATTTTTAAGCAATTAAAGTATTATGAATATAAAGAATGAATTATCAATAACAGTAAATAAATAACATACATTGGATAGATTAAAAACAACAACTGATAATGAAACACTTTGTTGATAATTGATTTATGGAATCAAATATATTGATTCGAAAGAAATTGAGGGGTTTGGGTTTTATTATTGATTGAATCATGTGTGGCGGTTATATTTTTTTATGGATTGAATCTTGGGACAATTGGAGCAAAAATTAGGTAAATGAATAGGGCAAAGATTTAAAGCAGGGTATCATTGAAAAGGGAATTGATTGAACGGTGAATAAAATAGGATGGTTTCCATGTGGCATTAATTTAGAATTTTGGTCAAGATCTTACCTTGACAAACCCACCTTTATATAGATAGTAGATAACATTTCAAACAACCTCAATTGTCTTATTTGTAGCTAATGAGGGTTTCAAACTGTGTGTTAATTGTTGGTGAGAAACTGAGAACGAAAGAGTGGAATAAGTGGTGGGGGATGTAGTCAACTCACGTTATATAAGGTCAAACAATTGAATAATATTAAGTATGTTATATTTTTTACTTTAATCAACGTAGATAAAGAAACAGAATAAAATATGCAACGTATAAGTTGTTACCGGTTAACTTGTTACCAGCCGGTGACATTAGCTACATTGTTGAAAATTTGAAAGTACTTTAGCAATTCTAGTAATAAATATAGTTTGTTACGTATTTTGTGTTTTTTGAAAAAGTATATTGCGTATTAGATAAAGAAAGACGAAATGTATATAAAGAAAAACAAAATATTTATGTCTCCTAATCCTATCCATCATCTCCACATTTAAACCCCAACAAGGTTTTTAACCCGCGCCCCGCTGCGGAGCGCAGGGTTTTACATTATCGAAACATGTTAACAACTGCTGAATTACAACTCTTTTATATAATCTGGAGGTTTTTGTTCCTCTTCCAAAACTACTTTGTCTCCCACCACCTTTGATTAAGTGGGTTGGCAAAGTTTGATATAGATGATAATTGAGCAAACACAGGCCCTCACAAGAAGTTCCATATCTCGAGTAATGCTAGTGCTTGTTTGTGTCAATGTGAACGATAAAACCAAAGTAACCGTACTGGACTTAGCCTAACAAAAGGTTTTCTTCGTACCATCAGGTCTACATATTGCAAACGTATAAACATAAAATAATCTGCAATCACCTGCTAATAAAGTTACAATAAATGATACTATTAAAAGAAGGTAATTGTTGCATTCGACATCTTGATACAGTCATGATATGTTTACACTTTAGCATAACATTTATTCAGATGCGAGTTGAACATGGAAATGCAAGCGTGTTAAGATGATTCTAGGCGAGTTAAAAAGAGGGTTTTAGGCGATTTAAGGTTCCATCAACTTAACTGCTACGCGAGTTAACATCTTAAACTCGGGCGAGTTAGCTTGTTTATCCTAGGCGAGCTAACAGATTCTTCCTGGCGAGTTTAAAGTTGTTTTCAGGCAAGTTAACTCGGTCACAAGCGAGTTAACTCAAGGCATTCTCAGACAAGTTAACATTGCACGTTCCTGGCGAGTTTAAAGCTGTTTTCAATGGTCTATCTATACCAAAAAGATTGTAAACTTGGTTTTGGGAACACGGGTAGTATTTTCTCTAACGCATCAAGTATAGTGATTCTTCATAAAAGTCGGCAAAAATTCGAGGAACAAAAATGTAAACTATGACAATCTAATAGAATGCATATTAAATAAACAAAAGTTAACTGAAACATACCTTCTCTTTTTGCTCAGCTACTTTCTAAGCTCAAAGCTCAGGCCTAATTTGTCCCTTTTCAATGTTTTGTTTCTTCTGCTCCAATGCCTTAGCGGCCTTCACCTTTTTCCTATAACGAGATATAATTACACTTTAGTTCCATCAGTTTGAATAAGTGCTTGTCAAAGAAACAATATAATAATTTGTGAAAATGGTGCATTTATTTGGTAAGTATGTTTATCGCTCATGCCTTCCATCGTGGTCATTCACTTTCCTTGAATTTGTATGAAAAAATGAGCCAGAAGTGTGTACGAAAAAGATCATACAACAATTTAAGATTGGTCACCTAGTTGTATTTGTTAAGAATATTCAATAACAGCATGTCAACAAATCTTTTAGCCAAGTCTACTTTGTGATGCTAAATAAGTCACAAAAGGGTTTGTCACACGTTTATTAATTAACAGATTTCTTACCCTACAGATTTGTAAGCCTGCTATGGCTTTAGCTTGTGCAATCGATATAGCTTAAAACAGAAAAAGCGTCCTAGTTATACATGTACCACACCCAAAGACGCCATAAAATATCGTAGAATAAGCACTCCAAACAACCCTTAAAAGTAATTAAAATAAACACATCAAAACGACATTATAAGAAGTTAAAATAAGCACTCCAAACAGCCCCTAAAGTAGTTTAATTAAGCCTCCCAAAACAGCCATGTAAGTAGTTTCAATAAGCTATCCAAACAGCCTTATAAGTAGTTCAAAGAAGCATTTCAAACACTTGAAACAACCCCTATTGACTAAACCCGGTGAGCGGATTATTGTTCTTGCGGCTATGAATAGACCGTTTGATCCTGACGAATCTATATTAACGATTTTGAAACGAAGGAAACTTTTTTCTGTTTTTATTTGTGTGCCCCTTTCGAAAGGTTAGCATACAAAGTCGTTAAACGAAACTAAAATTTTTTGCTCATTTACTTATGAATGGGTTGATCTTATCTCTAAGTTTTGCTATATCTTTACTGCCTCGAACGGATAAATATAGAAATAGCTTAAAATGAAATGGGTAAAATGGGTTAAAATGGTCTAAAACTTTACTTTTAATGCATATAACCTCATAAACTTTTTAAAGAACATACATATTAATGTTCAAATTTAGTCTTTGTAATTAGACATAGCACACAAATTACTTTGCACTATAATTGAAGAATTTAGACAAAAAATATTTTGAGTCAACCTTCCACGTCCCATCACTCAACCCGCAAAGCGGTTCATTTTGACATGGGCTGATTCAGCATGGGTCGACCCGCAAAGCAGCTTTTACTTTCTTTCTATTTGGAAATTCTTAAAAAAAATATTAAACTAAATCTCGGATAAAACCATTTAACGCGAAGTTTGTATCAAAAATAGACCTTGGGCAACTTTCTACCGGCCCAAATTGAGCAATTTGACCCATTACCTAGCATGCCCTTTACACCTAAAATAATCTTACCTAAACACTGTGACAACCCGAGAATTTCCGTTCAGTAAGTTAGCCGTTTCCGTGTAGTAATTTAAAATATTTTTAATGTTTCTTTAGCTTAAAAACCGTTTAACCGGGAAGTTGTTTCGTTATTATCTGAGAATAGTCTCCGGGAGCGAACCGGGACACCAAACTTTGTAGTATTTTGGCAATATCCGCGTTTTTATGTTTTAAAGCAATATTTAAAATTTCGTAATTTCCGTTTAAAACGTTACTCGATCGTTATTTTTTTGCGTGATACGTGTTTAAATTATGCATATACATGTGCATGCAAAGTCTTGGAAATTAATTCACAAAAGAGCACTAGTGATCCTAGAAAGTGGGAAAAAATATTTTTGGTCCCCCTTTGGCCTATACATATCCGGTTACAACATACATGCATGCATAGGATTCACTTTTTTTTGAATTTTGCTACAAGTTAACTAGTCAAACCAACTTCCTACATAAGGGCTTGCACCATGTCCTTGCTAAACTCCCATTTGAGGATCAAATTGGTCCCCTTGTGCCTTGTCCTCTCCTAACCCACGGCACACACTAGTGTGTGTGTGTGTGTGTGATTTTTGTGTTATACATAAACCCTTAACCTCATTTCTCATTTCATTCACACACATACACTTTACATTTACACTCTCTTTCTCTTTTTCTTTCTTCTTTGCCGAACCAAAACACACACCCAAATCCCTTCATTTTTAATCTTTGATCATCCACTTGAAGATATATTGTTCGTGTTGATTGTTAGTTCATCCGGGTAATTTGTAAAACAACGTTTGGGTTGTTTTTGATTTCTAATCCACCTTTCGTCGTGTTTCTTTGTAAGTCATCTTTACTTTTCATATAAGTTGTACTTTTGCATTCGTATGATCATCCCGAACAAGGTGTACAAAGCGGATCGTTATGAAAATCATTATCTAGTTTTCTATAAAACTACAAGTCTCAAAGTTTAATATATTTCTTTATAAATGGAAGAAAATAAAAAAAGTAGGTTGTAACTTCTTGGCATTTAAAAGTTCATTGTGATGTATATGATTGATTATATATAGCTATTTGCTACCGGCTATATCATTTACTTAAAGATTTATCGGTATGTTGAAGTTAAATATCGTTGGCGAAAAGATTAGGTAATTTGGATTTGTTTGTAAGCTACGTTGAATGTCGAAGAGGTTAGTTTTTTAGGACGGACTTGTTTTGCGATATTTGAGTGCTGTCGAAAATATACCCGGATAGACTGCGAGTCAATAAAAGATGTACTTTGTAAAATAGATAGTTTCACGAGTCGAGGTTGATAAAAATGGAAAGTCTATATTTTTAGAAAGGTCATGCCGAAATTTCGTAAACTTTATAAACGCGTCGAAAATATACTTTTATTATCGAACTTATGGTAAAACGTAGAAAAACGTAAGTGTCGAGTTTAGGTTAACATTTTTGGTTATCGAGTCAACGTTGATTGGTCGGGAAACACAATATTTTTAGTTATTGAGTCAACGTTGATGTGTCGGGACACTAAAAGACGAAATATACTAAAAGATGAAATACACTAAAAGAGGAAATACACTAAAAGACAAAATACACTAAAGGACAAAATGCACTAAAAGACAAAATACACTAAAAGACAAAATGAACTAAAAGACGAAATGCACTAAAAACAAAATACACTAAAAGACAAAATATTTTTGAAGATGTTTAAAACGTCGAGACTTGTCAAAACCTATAACTTTCGAAAGTACTTTTTAAAAAGGGATACGCCGTGTCTACTCGTGCTCAGATGATCAGTTCTTGCGTTAAGCGTTATTAGTTGTACATCATTCTTAAACGACGACTATATGATAGGTTGTCGCTAGAACCGTGAGATTTATTTTCACTTGATTGATTCCTTTTGATCTACTACTCGTATAAGGTGAGTTCATAGCCCCACTCTTTAACTAGTTTTGACTAAATGTTGTATAACTTGGGATGAGAAACATTGCTTGTTTTTAAAACTGGACACAAGTACTTTACGTGAGATTTTCCCTGTTTACGTGTTGCCTAAGTAGCTTTTAGACCACTACTGCCCGAACTATCATGAACTGTCAATCTCTTGAATGGAGGACCGGTCGAGGGAGAGCGAATGAATAAATAGATCTATTTGGACTAATTATCCCTATCTGGGTGAGTAGCGCTTACTAACCATGGGGCGCCCGATAAACGGATATATGTCATATCGTACTGGTTAGGTTGTCGTTGGTCGGACACCTGGAAGGGCAAACAAATACTTATAGCAATGTACATGCTATCTTGCGTAATTAGCTTCAGTGTCATGAGCTTAGTGCAACGTAAATACTTTTTATGTGAAGTTGTATCTGTTATAACTGTCGCATACGTTTTGATATCTTGTGGTCCACTATAACAACGTTTGAACTAAACCTATGAATTCACTCAACTTTATGTTGACGTTTTAAGCATGTTTTTCTCAGGTGCTTAGCATGGATGCTGTTGCTTGACTTATGTGAAGACTATTTGCCTGTACCGGTTTACCAGAGATTTATCTATGTCTTTAAATACCGTTGTTGAACTTATTTAAGCTTCCGCATTTTAACTTTGAATCTTTTAAATATAATCGATGTAAAACTTATTATTATTATTTTAAAACTTTGCAACGGTGTTTATTTTTCAAAACGTACCCTTAGAGGTCGTTCTTTATGCTTTGTACTTGAGATGTTCAATAAAGTCACGCCTCCGGACACGTATTCCGTCCAGGCCCCGTCTGGGGGTGTGACAAGAACTGCAAGAGCTTCAGTAGAGTGATCAATAGTTTTCAGCTCAGATACATCTTTTTCTAATTTTGCAACTCTTAGCTCGACAACATTGAGTGCATTGGATTTAGGAGCAACAGTCGTGATGGTTGAAGCATCAGTTGTGATTAGTTGTGTGGGAATTGGTGTAGGTGTTTGTTGTATGGATGAGATGATATGTGTCACTTAAGGTGGGGGGACAACAGTTAAAACTGGAGTTTCAGTAACAATTTCTGGTATAGGTGGAAGATTGGTTATCTCTGGAATCACTGATACGGGAACCTTCTGTACTAATGGAGACTGGATCTGGGGAGTTTCTTGTTGGATGGGAATATCCAACAAAGAACTAACATTTGTATCTACAAAATCCTTAACAGTACTAACTAAGGAAGAATCAGAAGAAAGTTTAAGAAATTGATCACCAAAACCTGAAAAAACAGATAAGCTTGAGCTTGATGGAGGGAGTTCAGTTTTCTTGGTATCATCATTTACTTCTGAAGACTTTTCAGCTTCTTCCTTTGCTGCATTAGTAACCCTTTCTTTACCTTTATCAGACTCTTCAACTTTACCATCTTTCATTTCTACATCCTCATCTTTGCGCACACGTATCTTGTACTTATAAATCTCATCTTCATCAGATTCAGTTTCATCATCTTCATCATCTGCATCTTGTGTATCACTGACATGATCATCGCCTTCGTCATCAGCATCACCATCTTTATCATCCTTCTCAACATCATCATTATCATCATCAGAAAATTTACTGTCTTGTTTATCTCCCCACTCAAGAATGACCTTCTCTTCAGTAATGTCCTTTTCCTTATCGGGAACCCCTGGTTTAGCACCAGTTCCTTCACTTGAGGTAGAAGAGACGACTGTGGACTCATCAGGAACCCCTGGTTTACTACCAGTTCCTTCATTTGAGCCTCCAAATTCGTTCAACCTTTTTCACAGAAGGGAATGCATAAAAATGTTTCCACGGTCACTTAGTGAAGTGCTAACTACTTTTGGAACTCGCCCAATATTGAAAACAGTTTTGGACGGAATTGACTATGTACCACTTCGGGCGTCAGTATAGTTTGGTAATGCTTTACCTCCAAGCCCATTTTGAAACAATAAATCAACAACCACGAGGATGTTATTTAGTATTTCGTGAAGAAGGAACAAGGCTTCCATGAAGTAAATGCCCACCCCAAAAACATTGAATACCTGCGCTAACGAAATGTTGGGTCTCTAAAAGGAAATTTGGTTACGAGAGGTATGCTCACGCATCCACTTTGACATGCGTCGCAATCGCAAAATGTACCGTAGTAGCAACCCTAAAAAATGGATAGCCAAATAAAATCCAACTCAAAATATTTTTTTGGCTGTATTTCGCTCGTAAACACACCCGTCTAGTCTTGGTCATTATGAATATTGGGTATTCAGAAATTTCCTAGGCATTATAACCTTACCAAATACACATCCTTGTGGTATGATTTTGTCTACTACATGATACATGAATAGGGTATAGGATCATCCAATATGTAAATCTGTTAACAACTTCATATAGGAATTTCGTTCATTAAATGACAATGTCCAACCCATGGCGGAATATCATTTTGTACTAAAGAAATTTGCATCTAGTTTCAGACATACCACGGGTCTTTTGTTGTTTCCCTTATGTGGACCTGCCATAAAGTGTATATCAACGAGGAAAGGAGTCCCGAATGGCTTCCCGCGTATTAAATATCCTCAAGATCTGGGTTCTCTTCCAATCCTGGCATAGGTGACGTATAGTCCAATTTTTTGTTCCTTTTTATGTCTTTAGAACTCAATGGTAAATTCTATATAATACTAACAAAACCCATCTTAATTAAACCTTGGGCTTTTGCCGGCCTCGATTATGTTGAGACAAAATAGATTTAAAAGCATAATGATCGGAGTATAAAAGATGACTAGTTTTAGACATAGAGTATGTATGGATCGAAATTTATCAAAGCATAAGAACTCACTAGCCATACAATTCTTTCTTTCCATGATATGCTGTGTAAGTGTTCTTGAGCAATCATTAATAAGTCCCATTACTTCTAATCTATCTAGGCCGGAAATTTTTTATCGCATGTGTTGACCTAAAACTGCCCCTACGGCATATAACCGCTTTGCATCACATATTAATAATTCGAACCAGAGGTTTCAGTCGGAGCAATGATTACAGGAGCAGATGTTAAATTTATTTTAAGGCATATCGAAGGCTTGGCATACATTCATTTAACAAAAAAACACCTCACATATGAGTAAGAATTTAATGCATCCTTAATTAACAATTGGGTCAATAGGATCGAGAAAATCGTGGAAAAGCGTCCTTGTGATGAATCTTCAAATAATAATCCTGCATGTCCTAGACAAGCTTCTTAACTCTTTTGTTTACAGTTGCTTGGGTATCAGGAGTTTGTAGGAAATAACATTATCAACCTTCTGCACATGTCTACCTTAATGCCCATGATTTAGATGCTCATGTGTCTCCTACGAAAAGTTGATGATGGAAGCAATAATGGTGAACGATAAGATATAAGACACTGAATTCCCTCTATGTTACCATGAAAAGGTATTTTTTATAATAAAGAACGCGAGGGTGAAATAAGAAGAAAAGGTAACCCAATTCAACACTAAATACTGATTTCTTCCACCTTGCTAACATTTATTAGATAGACATTAGTCTAAAGCAAGAGTCGGCGGACGAGTTTGTCCAAAACAAAAACATACAATCGCATGCAGACATCCACAAAGTCTTTGCAACATGCTAGCAAAAAGATACGCCGCTCATGCATCTTTAAAAAAATAGGTATGCGGAAGAGCCTTGCATAGCCGCAGGGCAAATTCTCACTCAATATTGCGAATGTTCGTAGAGGGCATGTCAAAATAGTTGTTTCCTGATCTCTGGTGCTAAAGGGAATCTTGGAACGCTATCCGAGGAACGACGTGCCATAGAGTAGCTTGACTATCTCAGCTTTTACCACATCTTGAACTTTAGGGTTGAGTCTCCGTTGGGGTTGTACAACTGGTTTAAAATTGTCTTTCATTAAAATTTTATGAGTGCAAAATGAAGGGCTGATACCTTTGATATCAACAACTTTCCATGCTAACGCAGTCTTGTGTTGCATCAAAACCTTCAAAAGTGACTCTTTTTCTTGGGAATTTAATAAAGAGGAGATGATAACTGGGAATTCTTGTTTATTGTTCAAAAAGGCATATTTAAGGTGGGAAGGAAGTTCCTTAAGTTTAAGAGGCTGCTTTTCAGCTTCAATCGTATTGGTGGAGAATAAATTTGGTCTGATTGGTTCCCAATTGTCATGGTCAAAGGGTAGTCCTGCTTCATCTAAATCTTCTGAGTTATTATCTTCTTCTTCCCATAAATTGGTACTATTTTGTTAGAAATTCAGGATGGGTTCAAATAAGAATGAATCAAGAGTGCTTGAAGGTAGAATTTCTTTAACAAGGTCTGAGACTACATTATCTATAAGATCAACAAAAAGACATTTGTCATCTTCTGGTATGGAAAATTCCATTGATTTTTCAATGTCAAACGTTATTGTTTCATTTCCCACTTCGAAAGATATCTTATTATTAAATACATCGATCATTGCATGTACAGTGGCTAAGAATGGTCTTCCAAGGATTATTGGAATTTTGTGATCTTCTTTTATATCAAGCACTACAAAATCCATAGGGAAAACAAATTTATCGATCTTTATTATGACATTCTCAGCAATTCCCCTAGGATATTGGGTGGATTTATTTGCTAATTCGATACACATGCGGGTCGGTTTTAATTCACCAAGATCCAACCTTGCATACGTAGAGTATGACATAAGACTAATGCTGGCCCCAAGGTCAGCTAGAGCCTTGTCAATGCCTACTTTTCCTATTACACAGGGGATGGTGAAACTTCCAAGGTCTTTTTCTTTAAACGAGATTTTATTCAGGAGCACCGCAAAACATCTTTCGTTTAAAATTATTTTAGATATTTCTTCTATTTTTCCTTTTCTGGTAAGGAGATCTTTCATAAATTTAGCATATTTGGGCATTTGCTCTAAAGCCTCAAAAAATGGGATATTCATACTGAGTTGTTGGAGGTTTTCAAAGAACTTTCTGAATTGTTCTTTTTCTTTTTCCTTTTTTAGTTGTCCAGGGAAGGGGATAGAGTGATCGAAAGATTCCATAGATTTCCTAGGTTTATCAGGATCGTTATCACCACTCTTGATTGTTGTTTCTTTTGTCGTAAGCCCCTTTTGTGAAGTTGTTACATTTTCAAGAGGATTTTTAAGGGGTTTGTAATTTAGTCCGCTCCTGGTTGTTACGGAATTAGCCAATCCTCTTGGATTGGTTTCAGTAGAGCTTGGGAGACTTCCTGTTTCTCTATCTTGTATTATTTTTGCGATTTTTCCTAAGTGAATTTCTATTTTCTTAATAGAAGAAGCTTGTGTCTTAAAGGTTTGGTCGCAAGTTTTCTTGATACCCTAGACTAAGTTTTCACTCTCCTTCTACTTTATTCGGGATTCTTTGATGAAATTGTTTAGAGTTTTTTCTAAATTGAAATTCTTCCCTCCATTGGGGTTTCATACTTATGTTGTGCCATTTTAACTTCTACGGTCATTATATTCATATTATTTTCAAAGTCATGAATTTAATTTAGAACTGTTTGAAACTCCTTATTTTCAGTCTTTATATCTCCTTCGTTATACCATGAGAAAGAATGTGTGGATAATCCCTTGATAGCTTCCATTCCCTTCGTCGGTGTCATTCGAGGAATTGGTCCTTGAAGTCGAGCTTAAGCCTTGTTTTTGTGTCTAGTCCATGATAAAAGATTCTCAACTGTTCATGTTCATTTAGCTTATGTTCGGGGTAGCTAAAAAGGGATTCTGTAAATCTTTCCCATGAACAGTGTAACGGCTCATTAAGTTTTTATTTAAAATTCCTAATCGATTCAATTTGTTTAATGATTTTGAGAGGAGGATGATATTCATCTAAGAAGGCTCGTTTGAATAATTCACAGGTTGTGATTGACGCTACGGGTAATCGTTTTATCCATCGTTTAGCTTTTCCCTTTAAGGTAAATAGAAAAGCCATTAACATAACCTGGTCCCTAGCAACATCTGGGGAATGGAAAAGATCGATAATTTCGGTGATATTAGAGATGTGTTCATGAGGGTCTTCATCATTTTTTCTGTAGAATAGGTTTTCTTTTAGTTCTTCAATGCATTGTCCCTAGAATTCAAATTTTATGTTTCTTCGAATAATGGTTTAACTATTCCCGATCCACTGTCGCTCTTGATTTTTGTCAGATACTCACTGACAGTAGACCCAAAATCATTGGTTCTACTCATATCAAATTATAACTAATTTTAGCTCACCGGCAGCGGCGCCAAAAACTTGATGTGTAAATTGTTTTAAATAATATTTTACCAAGTTTTAAATTTATAAAA
>BQNB010024110.1:1064-61083 GCA_026074375.1 Tanacetum coccineum
GGTTGGCATGGTTCCAAATAAACCACATTGACCGTGTCCGTATGATCACTCTCCAACACAACATATGGCTTCAGACGGTGTCCATTGACTTTAAACGGCTCTCCACCTACCATATTTTTGATTTTAATGGCTCCGTGTGGAGAGACTTAAGTCACAACGTATGGACCCGTCCATTTACTTCTTAATTTTCCTGGAAAGAGCTTAAGTCTAACATTGAATAGCCAAAGTTTTTGACCCACCAAGAAAGATTTCACTTTCTTGGTGATGTGTAGGTCGTGAAAAGCCTTAGTTTTCTCTTTATAAATCCGGGAGCTCTCATAAGCATCGCGTCTAATCTCATCTAATTCAGATAATTAAAGTTTCCTAGAATTACCCGCCTTATCTAAGTCCATATTAACCTGCTTAATTTCCCACTTAACCCTATGCTCAATTTCAACCGGTAAATGACACGCCTTGCCATATACCAACCTATATGGTGACATCCCAATAGGGGTCTTAAAAGCCGTCCTATATGCCCACAAAGCATTATCTAGTCTTAGGGACCAATCCTTCTTATCACTACGAACGGTCTTTTCTAATATTTGCTTTATCTCCCTACTAGATACTTCCACCTGTCCACTAGTCTGTGGGTGATAAGGGGTAGCTATCCTATGATTAACCCCATAGTGTTTTAATAAATTTCTAATTTTAAAGTTCTTAAAGTGGGAACCCCCATCACTAATGATGGCATTGGGGATTCCATGCCTAGCAAAGATATTTTTCTTAACAAACTTAAGAACTACACTATGGTCATTTGTTTTGGTAGCCTCAGCCTCTACCCACTTAGAGACATAGTCAACTGCCACCAAAATGTACACATTGCCATGGGAGGTAGGGAATGGTCCCATAAAATCAATACCCCACACGTCAAAGATCTCAACAACAAGTATGGGATTCATAGGCATCTGATCACGCCTTGAAATCCCACCAACTTGCTGGCAATGAGTACATGCTTTCACAAAAGATTGGGCATCCTTGAATATAGTCGGCCAAAAGAAGCCGCTTTGCAAGACTTTGTGCCTAGTTTTCGTCGCACCAAAGTGTCCTCCACACGCATAAGAATGGCAATGAGCCAATATGTTCGTATGCTCGTGATCGGGAACACACCTCCTAACAACTTGGTCAGAACACACTTTATAAAGCTCCAGATCCTCCCAAAAATAATACTTCAATTGAGAAAAGAAATATTGTCTTTGTTGTTTGGACCAGTAATCCGAAAGCTTTTTAACTGCAAGGCAGTTAACAATGTTTGCATACCAAGGGAGCTTGGAAACCTCAAATAAGCTTTCATCCAGAAAGCTTTTTTTGATCACGTCAGATGGGTTGAACGGTGGAGGGATAATCCTAAACAAATGGTCGGCAACCACATTTTCCAACCCTTTCATCATGGATTTCCAGATTAAATTCTTGTAAGAGTAGAATCCACCTAAGCAACCTCGGTTTTGTCTCTTTCTTGGTCAATAAATGTTTCAAGGCACTATGATCTGAAAATACTATCACCTTAGAGTGCCCCTAAATATATGACCGGAACTTATCAAGAGCAAAAACCACGGCTAGCAATTCATTTTTAGTAGTGGTGTAATTCATTTGGGCTTCTGAAAAAGTCTTACTAGCATAAAAGATTACAACGGGTTTCTTATCGGCCCGTTGGCCCAGCACCGCCCCAGCGGCATAATCACTCGCATCACACATGATCTTGAAAGGCTTCGACCAATCAGGTGACTGCAAAATCAGGCCTTCTACAAGCTTTTACTTAAGCATATTGAATGCTTTATGACATGATTCATTAAAGTCAAATTGTGCATCTTTTAAGAGTAAGTTACAAAGAGGTTTTGATATAGCACTGAAATCTTTAATAAATCGCCTGTAGAACCCTGCATGACCAAGAAAAGATCGCACAGCTTTAATGTTAGTGGGAGGAGGAAGGGTTGAAATTATTTACACCTTGGCATGGTCAACCTCAAATCCTTTTTTAGATACGACGTGCCCCAATACAATTCCCTCACGAACCATGAAATGGCTCTTCTCCCAAATAAGTACTAGATTAGTTTCAGTGCATCTTTTTAACACACATTCAAGCTGACCCAAACAGCTTTCAAAGGATTGACCAAAGATGAAGAAATCATCCATAAATATCTCTACAGATTCTCTAACCATGTCCGAAAAGATGCTCATCATGCACCGCTGAAAGGTAGCGGGTGCATTATACAGGCCAAACGGCATTCGACGAAATGCCAATGTTCCATAAGGACATGTAAAAGTGGTTTTGGCCTGGTCATCAGGATGGATGGGTATTTGATTATACTCGGAGTACCCATCCAAAAAGCAATAGAACTTTTTACCGGAAAGCTTCTTAACAATTTGATCAATGAAAGGTAGTGGGAAATGATCTTTAGATGTGGCATTATTCAGCTTATGGTAATCTATGCACACTCTCCACCCGGTCACTGGTCGGGTGGTGAGTTTTTCCACACTCGCGGTTTCCACAACGGTGATACCAGCCTTTTTAGGCACCGTTTGCGTGGGACTTACCTATTTACTATCTGAGATGGGATAGATGATACCAACATCTAACCATTTGAGAACTTCCTTCTTCACTACCTCCTTCATATTAGGATTCAAACGCCTTTGCGCATCTCTTGATGGCTTAACATCTGGGTCCGTAACAATTCGGTGCATACATAATGAAGGACTGATTCCTTTCAAGTCTGTAATTGTCCATCCCACTGCTGCTTTATACTTGGAAAGCACCTTCAAAAGTGCTTCCTTTTGTGACCCAGAAAGATCAAAAGCAACAATAACGGGTAAAGTATTGTTAGGACCTAGAAAAGCATATTTGAGATTGGATGGCAAAGGTTTCAGCTCAAGAGTTGGAGGCACCTCTAGCGACGGCTTTGTGGCCGTGTTAAAATTAGCAGGCAAGGGCTCCACTTTATAAGACCACGGTGGTCTTTGATGGTCCAAAGAATTGACCAAACACTCTTGAATCTTTTGTACTTCAGCAACATTAAGAATCTCCTCATTCTCACCAGTTAGATAAAGTCCAAAGGATCGTCCTTAAGCACATGGGGTGCAAGCTTTTGGACTTCCTCATCAATCACATCCACTTGGTAACATTCATTCATAGTGGGATAATTCACAGAATTGAACACATTCAATCTTAACTTCTTATTACCGAAAGCAATGTCCATGGCGCCAGTTCGACAATTAATCCTAGCGTCTATCGTGGCTAGGAATGGTCGCCCAAGGATAATAGTTGGTTGAACATCCTTGTATGGTGACTCGGTGTCCATAACAAAGAAGTCAACTGGGTAATAAAAGTCATCAACTTTCACAATAACATCCTCTAAGATGCCTCTAGGAATTTTAGTAGATCGATCGGCTAAGGAAATTATAGTGTCAGTCTTACGAAGAGTTCCTAAGTCATACTTATCGACCAAACTAGCAGGAAGGATGTTGATACTAGCACCGAGATCAAGGAGCACCATCTTAATGGCAATATTTCCCACCACAACTGAAATCAATGGTGCTTCCGGATCTTTGAATTTGGGAGGAAGAGAGCTAGATAAGACCGCACTGACATGCTCAGTTAGGTCAATCTTTTTAGGCAAAGTTGCCTTCAGCTTCCTCTTTTGGGTACACAAGTCCTTTAAAAACTTGGCATATGCAGGAATTTGCTTGATAGCATCAATAAGGGGGAGATTGATCTTTACTTGCTTGAAAGTCTCCCACATATCCTCAGAATGAGGACCCTTTTTAGCCAATCTTGCAGATGCTGATTTTTCCAAAGCTGCGGGGTAAGGGGTGGTTGTGCTTGACACACCATCCTCCCCAACTTTGGGTGATTCAGTAGCTTCAGGATTCTGTGTTGGTGGTTTTGGAAAATCTTTTAACAAATCATTTACCAACTCAGAATCGGACTTAACATTATCAGCTTTTTTATCTTCAACAATTTCGTCATCAGTAACGAAATCCTCAAAATCATGTGAAAAATCATGAACACTTGGAATTTTGATGTCATTGTTGTAGGTTTTACCATTTCGAAGAGATGTCACTCAATATTCCATGCCTTTGGGGACCCATCTGCTTTTGCTTTGGATTGGGTGGGATAGCTTCGAAAGCTTACCCGCTTCTTGTTTATTGCACCTCATTGGCAACTACTCCTATTTGTCATTTAGATTCACTACAATATTTAGAGTGGGATACTCAAACTTTAGGTTTGCACCTTGATAGTCTTCGGCCAACTCCACTTCGATAAAATCAGTCAAACTTTTGGTCAATATTGGATTGTTGACCATTACTTGAACCTTGACCATGATTTTGGTATTGATGTGGCCTTTGTTGGTAATTTTGTTGGAAGTTAAATGAATCGCCACCCTCATACCTTGGTTTGTAACCATAGTTTTGTTGTTGGGTATTGTTAAGGCGATTGTTGTCATCTTTCCAACGGAAGTTGGGATGACTGCGCCATCTCGGATTATAGCTTTCGGAGAATGGGTCGTTTCGTGGACGGTTTCCATAGACTTTATTTACCTCCTCATTTGATGGTGCCCCCCAACTTTGACAATTATTGACCGAAAGACTCGGATCACCACACATTGAGTACGCATCATGCGACACCTGCGACACATTCGGGACACCTTTTCCTAGATTTCTCAATAAAAGATCAACTTTTTTACTTAACTCACTAATTACAGAATTTGTACCATGTTGGTTAGACACAAAATTGGCGGAAGATGTGTGGTTGTTTCGATCCACCGAAGCTTGGGTCTTGGAACCCTTGCTCAGCTTTTCAAAAAATTCCCATTCTTCCTCCATAGGTCATGAGAAAAACGTACCCCCACTAGTTGCCATCACGAATTGTTGGTTCTGATAATCCAACCCATCATAGAAGACTTTGA
Organism: Tanacetum coccineum; assembly: GCA_026074375.1. Taxonomy (NCBI): domain Eukaryota; kingdom Viridiplantae; phylum Streptophyta; class Magnoliopsida; order Asterales; family Asteraceae; genus Tanacetum; species Tanacetum coccineum. Next base: position 6,005 of record BQNB010024110.1, read on the forward strand.
CAAGCTTCCATTTTGGAATATCGTGATGAGGGCAAGTTCTTAACAACTCTTTTAATCTATTAAAAGCTTCGTGAAACTGCTCGCCTGGGATTTGACGAAAGGATTTAATCTTATTCCTAATGGCGGCAATTTTACTTATAGAATAAAATTCATCATGAAACGCGGATTGCATTTCAGACCATGAGTGAATACTACCTGGTTCAAGAGATGTGAACCAGGCTTTAGCTTGATCTTTATGAGAAAAAGGAAAAAGGCGAAGTCTTACTCCATCCTTAGTGGTGTTATTAACCTGGCATGTATCCGCAATGGAGAAGAACTCCTGTAGATGTGCGTATGGCTCCTCACGACCTTTAAACACGGGCAAGATAGCTATGAGGTTTGGCTGGATCTTGAAGTTGCTCACGGCCCCGTTAGCCGCAACCGGATAGATAATCGGCGAGGGATCCTCAAAGTTCGCCGGTCTGTAGTAGGAATCCACACCTCGTGGTGGGGATTCTGCTCCGTTGGCATCGTCGTCTGACATTTCCGTGAAAAGCTCTTCTAAACCTTCAAAATCAAGGTTAGTAGAAAACTGTCTAACTGCTTTTCTCCTCAACCTTGCACTTCTCTCTACCTCGGAATCGTAAGCTAATGGTGATGTACGTCCCGATCTATGCGTGCGCATACACTAACCTGCACACTCACAATTACAAAACAAAACAAGCAAAAAACAAGAGAAAAAGAAAATCTTTTTGTATATATATATTTTTTATAAAAACTATTAACAAAAACTTAAACCAAAAGTGCACTCACTCCCCGGCAGCGGCGCCAAAATTTGATCATAACCTGCACACTCACAACTAACAAAACAAAACAACCAAAAAAAACAAAACAAGAGAAAAAGAATTTTTTTTTTGTATTATTATTATTATTATTATTTTTTTATTATTATTAATTTTTTTTTTAAAAGAAAAAAAAACTATTAACAAAAACTTAAACCAAAAGCGCACTCACTCCCCGGCAACGGCGCCAAAATTTATCAGGTAGGATCGTTGTACCGTCAAAAAAAAACCAAAACTAACCTCTATTATCTGACAGTGTAGAGAAAGGGCGAATCCCAGGGAGAAGGTGATTTAATATTAAGGTTTTGGGGTGAATCACTGATCAATAAAAGTTTTTGGTTTTAAAACTAATTAATAAAAACTACAGTAACTAAAGAATGTAATAGGCAACATAAAAGTAAATAAGCAATTAAATAATAAGATTTGTAAACCAATTAAAAGAAAAGCACTCCTGCCCGGCGATTTTTGCTCATGATAGTGTTGGTTTGATACTTTGAAATAATTCTCCCCCGGCTTAGATGATTCAGGGAAGTAGAAGGAGATTGTTCCCGATAATGGAATAGACATAAGAGTCACACACGTATTATTATTTATGTTTGACATAGTTCGAAAATATTTGCGAAAAGGAAAAAGAATAATTTTGAGTAGTGGGGGGTACGTGGGGCTTTTAGCCACAAATTTATGTTTACACAAACGAACCGTCTAATCCTAAACTAACTAGACTCTCTCGGCACGAAATCGTTGACAAGCAATAACATGTTCATACAATAATCCCAACAAATAATTTAATAATTACTCCAGTGAATATTGTAGTTACAAGGTATGTCTACCATACAAATCGTCTTAACCCCTACACTTAATCGGGTTTCGCACGATGGACATCGCAATCACATGTCCTTTTTATAATTCAATAAAGATAATTATATTAAAACATTAAAATCAAAATTAAAGATATGCATTAGAATCATAAGAATTAATGTTAGACAAACAAAGTAAAATTCCGTAAACATGTCAAACCATATATTCTTTTACCCCCCACGGGAAAGATTACAAGATTTTTAACCGCAACATGGTGATGAGATGATGAAATATTTTGATTGTCGATGGTGGCCGCCTCCATTTTTCTTTCTTTGTTCGTCGGCTGCTGTGTGAAAAAACCCTAGACGAATTTTATCATAAAGATGGTGGGGGGGGGGGGGGGGGGGATGGCGGGGGGTTGTGGCGGTCTTGGGAGGTTGCAGTGGATATTATGTGCGTCTGCTCTCTCTCGAATCCTTTTTCTCCTCCTCCTTTTCCCCTCCAGTGAGGGGACCAAGTAAGACCCCTTGCAATTTATAGGGATAACACCCTTTTGCCCAAATCTTTTTTTTTTTTTTTTGCTTTGGTGGCACACCGTACGTCAACAACAAGGCCAACATGGCCTTTTATCCTTTCTCTTATTATTATTATTTCTATTTTTCTTTTTTTTAATTTCTTGCAATTTGGGAAACAATAAAAGCCGCAATATAATTTTGTTTCCACGAACTGAACTTGCAACATATCTTACTACGACCGCAACTTCAGAATTTTCGTGTGATTCCATCTCCAATAAGAGGAAGATCTTTTTTATGTCCTTTTTTCCCGCGGCTTCTGAACCAACTAAAAACAAGCTCGGGGACAAGGTAAGTTTATGGCGCAAAATCAATTGAGAACGACGTTTATAATGTTCACTCTTCATTATTGTTACTTCTTTCTTGTCACATTTTTCGTTTTCGTGTCACACATTCGCTCACAAAGTCTTCATTATAGCCCATTTTAAATGATAACCTACATAATCACAAAAACACACTCAAAGTACATGTATATATTATAAATAATATGCAAACTAGGCGTAATTAACATGCAAGTGAAGTGTATGGTAAAATACACCGATCACTCAACCGGGGTTTAAAGTGGAACAAATTGGCTATTATGCTCCTCTAGAGATTAATACTTTTCTATTCCAAGATTCTAACTATTTAACATACACGTTCAGTTAGCAATTAATTAACTGTTTTTAATTCGCGAGTATGGTGTCAGGAGTAGATGTCAAGTATTGGGTACATATACATTTTGGCTATTATTACTAGAGCAGATGACCGTGGGAAAAAGCCCATATTTAAATAGGGACTTAGTCCTCAAAAATTGCCAACATGGAATTCCCGTATCATAGTATCGAGGTTATGATAAGTAGATGCAATTTGTGTTGCAAAGGTTTAGACGGAGCGAATGTGCGCTGTGTGCGAAGAAAGTGGAAAGAATGTTTGCTGAAACTATCAAGAGTGGAGTATCATGCCTCTGTGGATCCCACCCTAACGACAGAAAGTTGAAAATGTTGACACAATGTATTGCAGCGTATTCTTGATGTGCATCAAATCAATACGTGTTCTCCCTTTTTGGTAAAATATGATTTTAAAACATGAGTTTTTAATAAATCATCACTAACTTAGATTTACTTTTAAACGATTTTATCTAATACCAAGCTTTTCTTGGTGAAATTTGAAAGTAACCGCAAACGAGAAATTAAGGAGCATTGCATGTCGAAGATATATAAACCTTTACACTTGTCAAAAATGGATTCTAAGTTGTGTTTTAAAGTTTCCTGTTGCTTAGCACCGTAAGAGACGTAAGAGTGCATTTACAATTCTTGATGACTTATCATATGTATCAAACATTTTACGATTAAGTGGGTTTTAGTTTTCCCTTCCTCAAGCTTAATTTTCTGAGCTAAAATTGAAAAATTGGGGGCAAAGTTTGTTGTATACACTTCATTTTAGAGCTTTATTTGGTATTTTTTTAAGTCATTTTGTCTGACAGTACTTGGAGTATTATGGTTGTGTCGTAAGGAGTTTGTGTTTTTGGTATTTTTAAGTCATTTGTCTGACATGTACTTGGAGATTATGGTTGTTTCGTAAGGTGCAAGACCATGGTGTATCTGCATAATGAATATGTAGTTAGATTATAGTAACTTTTCTAAATTTGGGTCTTGTAAAACTAAAAGATTCGGCTGCTTCTTGTTTACTATTTAGGTCTTGTAGTTTGCTTACTATTAGGACCGATACATGCACCGTCTTTTTATTAAAAACGCGTACAAAAGAGAAATCCTTCGACAACCCCGTCCCTGAAATCCAGAGGGCGAATCTAGGGAACATACTTTTTCTTTTGAAGTCGCTACCTAAACTTAACATTCTTAACTTCATGTATCAACTATGAACTCATGGTGCTTAACTTGACTGAGTTCCTGTTGGACCCACATCTCGCATTCTCGCTAAAAATGACTGAGTTCCCATCTGTATTCTTTAGTCCATAAGCCCAGGCAGAAAAAACGATGATGCACATCGAAAGTTTTTTGTGCCTGAATCATATCATATATCCAACCTTACTCATGATGTCATTTCTTTTTTTCTTTTTTTGCAGGTTATTTTTTTGTCCTGTCTGCCCCTCTGAAGAGGTTTATGTATCACAACCTCCTGGTTTTGTTGATCCTGATCATCCAACTAAGGTTTATAAGGTGGTCAAAGCTTTGTATGGACTGCACCAAGCCCCTAGAGCTTGGTATGCTACTTTATCCACATTCCTAGAGAAGCATGGATACAAGAGGGGCACAATTGACAAGACTTTATTTATTAGAAGAAACAAAAAGGATATCATGTTGGTTCAAGTGTATGTTGATGATATCATTTTTGGGTCTACCAACAAGTCTTGGTGTGATGAGTTTGAAGCCTTGATGCAAAGCCGATTTCAAATGAGTTCCATGGGTGAACTAACATTTTTCTTAGGTCTACAAGTCAAAGCAGAACAAGGAGGAATCTCATATCTCAGGACAAGTATGTAGCTGAAATACTCAAGAAATTTGATCTTGTAAATGTGAAAGCTGCAATCACTCCCATGGAGACCAAGTTGCCTTTGACAAAGGATGAGGAAGCTTTTGATGTAGATGTACACTTGTACAGATCTATGATAGGTTCCCTCATGTACTTAACTGCTTCTAGACCTGATATTATGTATGCAGTATGTGTTTGTTCACGTTTTCAGGTAACTCCAAAGATTTCTCATCTCAATGCTGTCAAGCGGATCTTCAAGTATCTCAAGGGCAAAGCAAACTTGGGATTATGGTATCCTAGGGAATCACCCTTTGACTTGGAAGCATTCTCTGATAGTGACTATGGTGGATCCAACCTTGACAGGAAATCCACAACAGGTGGTTGTCAATTTCTTAGACAAAGACTTATCTCATGGCAATGTAAGAAACAGACAATTGTGGCCACTTCAACAACTGAAGCTGAATATGTAGCTGCTGCAAATTGCTGTGGACAAGTATTGTGGGTTCAAAATCAATTATTGGACTATGGTTTCAATTTCATGAATACCAAAATCCACATTGATAATGAAAGCACAATCTTCATTGTGTAGAACCTCGTATATCATTCTAAACAAAGAACAATCGAGATTCGGCACCACTTCAAAGGAGCTTGTTATGAGAAGCAAGCCCATAAGTGTGGAGAAAATTTCACAACAGACTTAAATGTACTGACTTTTTGACCAAACCCTTTATGGACCACTGTTTAATTACTTGTTGTTAAGGCATTGGTATGATTAACAAATAGCTATTTATTTAAGAGGGAGCTTGAGTTTATAGTTTGTTAATCTGGTAGCTAAGTAGTCTTAATACTGTTAGTTAAGTTTATTTTAATTCTGGTAGCTAAGTAGTCTTAATACTGTTAGTTAAGTTTATATTAATACTGGTAGCTATGTCATATTAATTCTGGTAGTTTAGTAGAGTTAATTCGGGTAGTTAGTTTTCATTAATTCTGTCTATACAATTTCTTGCAGTATGTTTTCTTTGTTTTAGTCTACTTTTGCAGGCATAGCATGGATGAAAGGGAGGAGTGCCAAGTTTTTTAACTGTTGAACATTTTTCATACATATTTAATTCTGGTTGAAAAAGAGTTAATTCGGGTTGACTCTTAATTAATTCTGTTTGACCAAAATTAAGTCTGGTAGTGTAAATTGTTAATACTGGTAGGTTATTGTTAATGCTGGTTGCGGAAAATTTGACTTTTTCTGTTTTATCACTGCTTAAATGTTACCGTTAGAGATTTTTACGGCGCAATAGTCGTACAACAGAGAAGCTATATATAGATAAAGTTTGATTTCTCTTTCATACTTTTCTTTTTATTTCTATCTCCTCTTTTTGCAAAGTAAAAATTTCCTTTATTACGAAAATAGTCAAGAGTTCTGTTACCAGCATCTACAATTTCAATCACCTCAAAACCCAAATACATTGATACGATTATCCAATGGCTCAATTAAAGTATTGCGACAAACACAATCAAGTGGGGTTCTTGCGCAAGCCTGACAAGAGAGCAGGGGTTGCTGAATGTGGATTTTTCTTCGAGGTTTCCAACCTCAGGTATGCCTTAACTACTAATCCAACTATCTATGATTCCCTTGTAAAACAGTTTTGGCAGAGTGCTACTGCCAATACTAAAGCGATGGGTCCTAAAATAATGCAACCATTGATACCATAGGTATACAATCCTCCGAGGCATAATTAGGGATTCACTTCAATTAGAGGGACGCCACAAGGAATTACAATGTTGCCAAAATGAGGAACTTTTTGAGGGAATGGCAAACAGGGTATCCACGATGGAACCTTACTTTTTGGAAAAGTTTTTTACCCAACAGAACCCCAATGGAGATACTTAGTCCCACCATCTTTTGCTCTGCATAAGTCTAAAAAGTGGTGGATGGGATCCATTCGTAGCAATATTGCTACTGCTTTGATCTGTCTATCCACTGGTAGAGTTTATAATTTTTCAAAACTTATTTTTGATGGTATGGTGGCAAATTTGAAAAGCAAGACAAAGTTTTTGATGTATCCTCGATTTCTACAAATGATCTTAAATATTCAAACGGAAGATAAACACCTTTATCTAGCTGTGAGCCTGACTAAAAAGATCTTTGGGAATATGAAAAGGGGTTTTCGAGGGGCACCAAGACCATTATTGCCTTCTATGTTACTTGTCGCTACTAACCCAAATGCAGGACAAGAACATGCTGTTGTGGCTCCATCCCAACCATCCTCTTCAACACCTCAAGTACAATCTCAACTCCCTACACCTACACCACCACCTATCCATACACCTACACCTACACCACCACCTATCCATACACCTACACCTACACCACCACCAGTACATTCTCCACCACCTATCCCTGCATCCATACCTACACCTACACCTATACCTGAAACTGAACCTGAACCATTTGAGCACACCTTTGAGGAGCCATCTCCTGTCCACCAACACTTCTCACCCCCACAAGAACAGGCCCAAGGACAAATGACTGTGGATGATTTACTTCAAGTAGTTCCTCAGTTGATATCAAGAATTGACAGCCTGGAAACGGATCTCAAACAAACCAAGCTGACAATGGGGAATGCTCTTGTGAAGTTAGTCAAGAAAGTGAAGAAGTTGGAAGGGCTTTTGAAAAAGAGAAATGTGGTTTTGTCAGACTCTGAAGAGGAAGAACCTGAGGCTCAGGGGAGGAAAAGTCAAGATGATCCTCTAGCTTCTTTGGTACAAGGACTGGTTACTCCTTCTATGACAAAAGTAAATGCTTCAGGGGAGGAACAAGTGGAAGACATAAGTCCTAATACTCTTGAAGCAGCCAAAACTCTCTCCAGGGTTGCCTCTCTAAAGCCAAAGTCCATTGATAAGGGAAGGAGATATAAGAGAAGAAAAGAGACTAAGGGAAAGAAGGTAGTCTCAAGCTTGGATTTTCAAGAAGAAGTTGATACTGGTGCTAAAGATGTTAATACTACTAAAGAAGTTAATACTGCAGTATTAAACTTAGTACTGTTAGTGAACAAGTTAGTACTGGCATTGCTAAAAGGTCTATTCCTTCTCCTGATAAAGGCCAAAGAGCAGGAAAATCTCCTATGATCATTGAAGAAACTCCTAAGAAGTCAAAGGAACAAATTTTACAGGAGGAAGCTAGCCTTGCTGAAGCAATCAGATTGGATACTTTACAGAAAGAAGAGGTGGCTAAACAAGTACATTTGGATTCTCTCCTAGCACAAAGAATTGCAGAAGAAGAAGAATTAAATGAGCAACAAAAGAAAAGAAGAGCTCAAGTTTAATTTGAAGCTCAGCATTACACAGATGAAGATTGGGATTTAATTAGAGAAAAGATTGAATCTAATGCAGAGTTGTCAAAAAGTATGCTAGGAAGTGACTTACAAGGAGAAGATTTTGCAAAGAAAATGGTTGATCTAGTAAATCAAAGGAAGAAATATTTTGCAGAGGAAAGAGCAAGAGCTAAAAGAAATAAGCCCATGACCCAATCACAGCTGAAGACTTATATGATGAATTACTTGAAGAATCAGGGGACATAGAAGTTATCTCAGCTAAAGAATTTGAGTTTTGAAGAAGTCAAGGAAGAATTTGATAAGCTTGTGAAACAGGTTGAATCCTTTGCACCAATAAATTTTGAAGCCACTAAAGCTAGTTTGAAAAGATTTGGTGAAGAGCTTCAGACAAAGACTCCAAAAAGACTGAAAGATGATGAAGCAAAGGATGATGAGCCAACCAAGAAGTCTGGAAAAAGAAGAAAACAGATGGCAAGAAGAGGATTGCATACAGACCTTGATAAGGATGATTCTGAAGATTCAGATGAAGTTGGTGAGCAAGAAGAGTCTGTCACAGGTACTAAAACTCCAATTAATCCTGTTCCTGTAGCTATGAAAATACCTAGTATAGCTACCTATAAGATCATCAAGCAAGGAGAAAAAGGAGTGTACCAAATAGTTAGGGAAGATGGAACTGATGTAGTGTACATAAATTTTGGTGCTATGCTGAAGGATATATCTAGAGATGATCTTACTGAGTTATATAGGATTGTGATGAATAGATATGGGATGGATGGACCAGAGGATGAGCTAGAGAAGGTATTTTGGAAGTATTTGAAGAATATGTTTGAAGAACCTACTAAGCGGGACAACTAGCGACCGAACTAGCTACCGAACTAGCGAATCGGACTATACGGACCCGAACTAGCGGATCGAACGAAACGGAACGAACGAGCGGATTTTCGAAACTAGCTGGATCGAACGAACGGATCGAACGAGCGGATCGAACGAGCGGATCGAACGAGCGGATCGAACGAGCGGATCGAACGAGCGGATCGAACGAGCGGGATCGAACGAGCGAATCGAACAAGCGGAATCGAACGAGTGGGATCGAACGAGCAATTTCTTGGACCGAACGAATTTTTTTTAGAAAACTTGTGTGACGAAAAGGGTTTCAGTAAAACAGCCAATACTTTTGATCCGTAAGTCCGTTTAAGGCCCGTGACCTCTCAAATTGAAGAGAAAAAACAAGACGATCACGCTGTAACCATCCTTTAGTTGGTTAAGGATTTTCGATAGGCCCAAAAAATCGTTTACTAATGGATTTCTTACACTTTTTAGTTTTTTTTTGGAATTTTTCGCAGCTGATATCCAATCAAAACGCGCTCACGTCTTTATCTCGAATTGATATGGATGTAAAACCCGTTAATTTCATTTATATCGGTTTTAATCATAGACGTGTAAAATCCCCGTGAACGTCATTGCTTACACAACCACAACTTAAATCACATCATACACTTTAAGAGATCCAACAAAATCAATCAGCACTTCAATAATTTCAAACTATTCTTCATCATGTCTACGCCATTACACATCCTTCCACAGATAGCCAAATGCAATAACAATATAAATTGGCAGCTGGTTCTAAAGTGCGTCCACCGATGCTTGACCCAGAAGAAATTCTCAGGGATTCGCAGTTTTCACGATAACCTTGACACTAAATCGAAGGTGAATATCTGAGGAATGAATCTTTGACGGTCCAATATATGCCCTACGAACGTACTCATTGCAGCAGTGAAGCAGTCAGAGAACATTCTACCAGTAGCTGCACATGAAGAAGTAGAGACAATACACAACATGACAGCAGAGAACAAACTTTACTTTCAAGCTGAAAAGGAAGCTCTTTTTCTTGTTCTGACAGTATTTGGGGATGAAATTTACTCAAAATACTGTTGGATGCATGCAAACACAGCAAAGGAAATGTGGACAGCCACCATTGAAAAGGCACAAACAAGGGGGATCATATGAACGTTACAAGATGTAAAGGACCAATCTATTCTGGGAATTTGCAAGTTTACTCTAAGATGGAGAAATCCATGAAGTCTTCATTACTCTCAGTTTTATAAACTGATGAATGAGTTGACAAGGAACTACTTGCAATAGTTTCAACAATGCAATGTGAATGTTCAATTTCTCAACAACAAAACCCAGAATGGTCCAGATTTGTGACGGTTGTCCAAGCAGAACAGGAAATAACACGTCTCATATCACAAGCTGTTTGAACGTTCTGAACAGTTTCAAAACGAAGTTAATGATATCCTACTGAGTAGAATTAGCCAGAAGTGCAAATCCATTAGCACCTCTTGCGGCTGCGGCTGCTGCAACCATATGCAGATAACTACTATCACACAGAGGCACATGGTATCTCAAAAAGTAAGCGATATGCACCACATACAAGCAATCTTTCATCTACACAACAAGGTGCGTTCTACCAGACTACAAATGCAAAGAGATCGCTCAAACCAGTGTAAGCGTAGATCCACTCTCTCCGAGTCATATGACTATAGCATAGTTCTTATGTGGGAGTATGCTGAGCTGCTCTGGACTGACTCTGATCGGGCGACAAAGCCATGTTTACAGTAAAGCTGCGGGTTTGGATCTAGAGAAGGAGATCAATATAAGTCAAAAGAACACTCTTGCACAACTAAGAGCTCAACACACAGCTACGTAGAGCAGGATAGGATCAACAGGGGCACAAGCGAGTAGTGCGAAGTGGGCACGCTTCGGGCCCCTTCTAACAGACGGACACTTAGAAGCGTAGTTTGTCAGGAGTCACACGAAAGTCTCGCGGGGACTATACAAGGACCATCTTACACACAGAGAGGCGACCTAGTCCAGCCATCAGGTAACTCACACCGGTGTCACAAACCAACTACCCATCAGCCGAAGTTATGGGAATCACTCAAAAAGTGGGCAACACGCCAGCGTCACATTGCTGGGGCTAGGAAACATAAGGCAGTCCTAGTGCAAAGACTGGGATGACAGTGCTATAACTGCAAGGAAATGTTGGACACTATGCCAGGGAATGCAGGAAGCCAATCAAACTGGTATATACTACGCCGAGATCACAAGGAGAAGATGATGATTGCAAACAAGCTGAACAAAGGTGTTCCACTTCCAAGCTGAGCAAAGCTGATTTGGCTAGAAGACACGGATGAAGAGATTGATGAACACGAATTAGAACACTTACAGTTACATGGAAAAAAATTCCGGAGGTCTCACCTGCGGAAATCAAGTCTACTGATACGATCATAGAACCAGGGACAAACCCCTGATGAAATGATGTGTTTTGCCAATGTAACGACAATCTGACCAACCTGAATCATTTAATGACACATTATGTTTTGGAGAAGATGATAGCAATGTCATTCCTATTCATCAAATATATGTACCTAATGATAATCAGGTTGATCAAAATCGACTGAATGTTGTTGATGAGCATGCCGCGCTTGCTAATTTATTTGCAAATTAACTCTTGATAATATGAAAACAAAACGTTTTTAAAGCCAATTAATAGAAAGCGAAGCAACATTGACTCAAGAACAGAAGGAGTGCAAAACTAACCTTGAATAGTCTAGTATGCTCTGGGAGGGCGACACTAGCAGTCGGGATAGTACTCTGATTTGCACTTCAACCAAACAGACTGAGCTGAGAAGTACACTGCCCTTAATGACCTAACGAGTGAGTATAAAATACTTCAAACAAAGTTAAATGAAACTCTAGGACTATTAGCTCTTAAAGACATTGATATAAAAGAGGGTTTAAAAACTAAAACCTATGAAGTTTCAGTTGTCAATCAGAAACACGATGACCTAATTCAAAAAGAGTCTTTAACTAGGTCACAATTAGAAGACAACTCAAAGAGAAAGTAAGGGTATTTCGATGTTAAAGGTTAAGGAAGGGAAAAGAACATGACACTGATTTGAAATGGACAAACAAATAATGTTTTTAAATGAAATTCTTTATAAACGCAATCAGTCAATTCAAACCATTCACATGTTAGTACCCAAATGCGCAACGTTATCATGGAGATCAACCTTTGCTAATCCAAAGGAACCGTCAAGAAACTCAAGCTGGATAACCTCGTTGTATTGAGATCCCATATGGTACTTCTGATCCTGCAACAGATTTTTGCCCGATGGGGAAGAGACAGTGACTCCTTGAAAAGGAGAGAGATCAATATTGAATAAAGACACAGTAAAAACCATATAATTACACATATCAAAACAGTCCCTTTTGAACTTCAAACCACCAATCCAAAGCCTAATCTTGATCTTTGGAACGCAGCCTAAAGAATTAAAGACATTGTAGATAAACGTTTGTTAGGACAAAGCCAAACATTGCAAAAACGTTAGATTTCTACCCTGGACTAAATCCATTAGTAAAAAGTAGAACTACTTTATAACGAAATGACAAACACTTCAATAATTTAAACAATTTGTTAACAAAACTTGGTCTAATCATACTATTATGCATTTCCTAACCCAACTGCTAAGAGTATGGAAGTTTTGATCAAAATCTTATTAATGCCTCTTTCAGACAAAACTATACTAGACAGTCATTGTTTTATTCATGAACTAAAAAGAGAAATAAATGACGATTTGGAGTACGTTAATTCCCTTGAAAAGGAGCTTTGACGAACTTGATTAAAAAAAACTGATTTTTCAAACAATATATGATCTACTTCTCGAAGAGTGTGTGTCTAAAGATGTTACATGTTCATATTTGCATTCTATGTCTGATTTAAATGCTAATACTGAATTGAGCAAATGCTTGTATCTTTATAAAGTCAAAGAATGTGAATGTCTTGCACAAAAGCTTTCGAAACAAACTGAATCTGTTAACAAAGAAGTTCATAATAATTTTGGTTAAAAGATATTCTAAACTTGAAAAACACTCGATTTCTCTGAACTTTTACAACATTGTAAAGAACAGATGAAAAACAACCCAGTTTGCAAAGAAAATGCTTCAAATGTATTTCGAAAAGAACGTGAACAATATCATGAAATACAAGATTTGAAAGCTCAAATGCAAGACAAGAACATGGTGATAAATGAGTTAAAGAAACTCATTCTGGTAACAAAAGGAAAGTCTGTGGAAACTCAGTTTGATAAACCATCTGTTGTTCGACAACCAAATGCTCAACGAATTCCAAAACCATCAGTTTTAGGAAAACCGACTCCTTTTTCAAATTCTCCTGAAATGAGAAGTTTTCAAACGAAACAGTCGGTTAATAAAACTAATGTGTCGGATGGTTTATTTAAACCAGTCACTCAACAGAGTTTGCCTCAGAATAGAAACCAAGCGGTTCGAAACACAAATGTGCTTAAACCAGGAATGTTTAGAATTGCCTCCACCACAACACAAACTAGAACACCACAGTTGCCTCATGCTTCTAGGAATACTAATCCTCACATGTCTAAATCTTCAGGAGTAATTCACACTACTAGTGTTAGCAGACCACAGCTTAAGAGCTATCAAGTGAAAGATAAGGTCGTGCCAAACATTAGTCAAGTGAAGTTTACAAAGAAGGAAGTAGAAGACAACCATAGGATTTCTAGTATTTCTAAGAAAACAAAGTCTGTAACTGCGTGTAATGACAGTTCAAACTCAAGAACTTCGAATGCAAATGTTGTTTGTGCTGATTGTGGAAAATGTGTGTTTAATTCAGATCATGATGCTTGTGTTTCTAGATACTTGAAAGACGTGAATGCTAGAACTAAGAAGCCTAATGTAGTGCCTATTAGTGCTAGTAAACCCAAGAGAAAAGCGAACAAATCTGTTGCAACACCCCATAAGAAAACAGTTGCATCAGATACCACTATTCAGAAATCCAAGAGTTACTATAAGGAGTTGTATAAGAATACAAATCAGGAATGGAAATGGTGGATAGCCAAGAGATGTCCATCAGGTTATACATGGACACAAAAGCCAGTTAGGACCAAAAAGATATAGATGCCTAAAGTTAAGAAAAATGATGAATCAACAAGTATTAGTCCCACTATAGACATTGTCTCCTAGATACTAATGTCTTGAAGATATCAAACTTCATAGGATCCAATTTGTGCAATGTTCCATCGTCCTCTAACTCTCTTGCAGATTGTACAACTCATCCTATTCATTGTTGACTCTGGATGCACAAAGCACATGACGGGCAACCTAAAGCTTTTTGAATGTTTTAGGGAGAAATTCTGGGTACTGTTCATTTTTGGAAATGATCAGTTTGCTCCCAGGCTTGTTATGGAGATTTGATTTCAAGGAATGACACCGATCAAACGGTTTATTACGTCGAATGCTCAACACAATCTTTTCTCGTTTGGTCAATTCTGTATGCTGATTGGAGGGTGCTTTTCGAGGAAATCTACATGTATTGTTGAGATATCTTCAGGAAACGATTACTAACTGTATCGTGATCTGATCTTCTACACAATATCTCTCAGAGAAACAACGTCATCAACTCCAATCTGTATCATGGCTAAAGCTTCCCAACTCAAGCATGTTATGGCATCGAAGCTGTTTCTCATCTGAAACTCGATTACATCTACCTTACTCCAAAGAAAGGAAGTTGTTTGACAGGCTTAGGCCCAAACTTGAATATGTCAAGGATCTACTTTGTTCTCTTGTGAAAGGATTGAAAGCAAAAGAAGTTCATTCAAGACAAAAGCAGTTCCTAGCTCCAAAGGAAGGCTAAATTTGGCTTCACATGACTTGTGTGGTCCAATGCGTGTTGCAAGCATAAATGGGAAGAAGTATATTCGGGTGATTTGTTGATGACTATTCAATACACTTGACCTATTTCTCCGATCCATAAGAAACACCAGAAGTATCTCCAAGACTTTCTCACGAAGATTCAGCGCAATCTTCAAGCTCGACAAAGGTATTACTGTTCGAAAACGGACAGAGGCAAGGAATTCTTGACAAGACACTCCATGCCTACTTCAAAGAAAAGCACGTGAACAATCAAACATCCCACTCCTCGAACCCTGAACAGAACGGCGATGTCGAAAGATTGGAACCAAACTCATGTTGAGGCTAGCTCTGAACAATGCTTTCGAGCTTCTAACTTCCCTTATCAATTTGGGCAAGAAGCATTGCCACCGCATGCTGATACTCACACAAACAATCATCATATCCACTCATGGAAAGACGGCGATGTCACATCATCAATGACAGGAAACCTTCAATATTAACAATCTTCACATCTTTGGTTTCATTGCTACATAACAAGAGATGGGAAAATCTAGATAATTATGAAAGAAAAAGGGAAACCATGTATCAAGGTAGGATATTCTAACTCAGTTCGAAGGATATCGAGTTTACAACAAGAGACACGCTTAATTATTGCGTCCATTCATATCAAGTTGATGAAATCAAAAAATGATGTCTGATCACACATATCAGACCTCGCACCACAACGACAAAAGAATGTCTGTTGACAACGTCTCTTCGAGGCCTCGTTCCTCAAGGCAAAAAGGTCAATTATGACAACTCTGACCCCATGCCCCCAAGATAAAATTGTTTGTTCCTTCAGTAAAGAGAAGACCAGATTCGTCACATAAAACAAGGGTTAGAATTTCTCTCAGTTCATTTACTAAGAATATTACAATCCAACACACGGTTAAGCTGAGGAAAACAACAATGATCAAGCACCGATGCATCGTTTCATAGAAGCTTGAATATGTCAATCCTTTTTGTACAACGGGTACAAGAAATTGGTAAGTCTTCTCCACGCAAGCATTGATATACCGTGTGCATTCATTTCAACCACAAAGTCATGATTTCTGATGGACCAGAATCATCCTTAGAAACAAGTTCGTGAATCCTACCATGCCAGTTCAAACAAGACGACAGCTGCCACAATCCAGAATGTGTATGTTCGTTAACTCGACGGTTATTATTGTTGAACCGAAAACATTAAGGAGCAATGCTTGATTCTGCATGATCGAAGCAATGCAGGATGAACTCCATCAGTTCGACAGGCTAAAAGTCTGGGAACTAGTCGACAAACCATTTGGCAAGATGATTATAAAGCTAAAGTGGTTATAGAAGAACAAAAAGGATGAAGACCAGACTGTAATTCGCAACAAAGCACGACTTGTTTGCTAAGAGGTTATGCTCAGGAAAGAGGGATTTGATTTTGAAGAATCATTTTGCACCAGTTGCTCGCTCTTGGAAGCAATGTTCGGATTTACGTGCCCCGCAGCACATCAAGTCTTTTCAATCTATCAGATGGACTAAAAACGACATTTTTAATGGTCCACTAAGGGAGGGGTTTATGTTGCTCAGCCAGAAAGGTTTGTTGACCAGATAATCCAGAAAAAGACTAACCTACTGAGGAAAGCTTGTATGGATTTAAAGCAAGCTCAAGAGCCTGGTAAACGATGAACTATCAAACTTCCTAACTCAAGGCTTTACTAAAAGGAGACAATGACCCAATTTATTCAAGATAAAATACGGGAACGATATTCTACTTTGTCAAATTTTAACGTTGATGACATAAATTTATTGGATCCACAAATCCTAAATATCCAAACGATTGAAAAATTAATGCACAGTAGATTTGAAATGTCCTTAATGGGGATATGAATTCTTTTTAGGACATCAGATCCACCAGTGCCCCAAAGGGTATTTTTATCAAACAGCCAAGTACGCTTTTAGAAATTCGAAAAAGCATAATATGGACAATTGTCAATCCATTGGTACACCCTTGGCTACAAACCCAAACAAGATGTAGATTTTTGAGTGGAAACCGTAGACCAATCTGATTATCGTAGTAAAATCGGGTCGCCCCCACATCACTCATGTACTTGACATCTAGGTAACCAGACTTAATGCAAGCGGTATGCTATTGTTGCACGTTATCAAGCACGGACCAATCTCAAAAGCACCTCAAGGAGGTTAAAAGAATCTTTAAATACCTAAAGTTACCATAATCATGGGACACTGGTATCTCAAAGGATTCTGGCTTTGAATTAATAGCATTTTCAGATGCTGAACCTGCCGGGAATGCCTTGATACTCGGAAAAGCAACTTCTGGAGGGATACAGTTCCCTTGGTGATAAACTTGGTAAGCTGGATGCAAAAGAAACAAAATTGACCTGCAATGTCTTCAGCAGAGGCAAGATTACGTGGCGTTATCTGCAAGTTGTGCTCAAGTAATGTGGATGAGGACACAGCTTCAAGATTATGGCTTCAACTACAATAAAATACCGTTGTATTGCGACTCTCAGTCAGCCATAGCAATCTTATGCAACCCCGTACAATACTCAAGGACAAAGCACATCCATAACTCGGTATACATTTCATAAAGGAACAGGTTAAAATGTATAATTGAATATTATATTTTTGGCAGAACTGAATACCAATTAGCTGACATGTTTCACACAGCAGCGATGCCTTCCTGAGGATCGTTTAAGTATCTTGCAGAAGGATTGGTAATGAGAGTTTGACTCCAGCTGAACTGGAGGTTCGTCAAAGAGTCAGCTTGATATCATCATCAAACATCACCATGTACATATTTTTGAGAAAAGCAAAATACAAAATATAAAACTTCAAAAAAAAAATACAAAATCAGAAAATTTCCAAAAAGAATCTTCTCGACATGTCTCTTGGAATCGATAACATTTATGTTCTTAGAAATGTCGATTAACATTGACACGGGTGTGTAAATGAAGTCGAGCAAGAGGTTGCAAATAGTTTCAAAAAGTAGAAAGAAAAAAAAGAAATAAATTGAAAAGAAAAAAAAAGTACGGCATGTCCATTTCTATTTTTCTAGATGGCTTAGGTGCAAATATTCATACATAACCCGGACTCACATAATAGGAAGGTTTTAGAACTTTATCCACTCAACGAGAAAATTAACGTTTCCCGGTCTTGAGCTGTCTTACAAGACTTTCAATGTTTTTAGCTCAAGAAAAAGGATAGTGATCCGTTTCAGTGGCGCTTACCCTATACCGTTAGAAGAGTAAGTCCTCCCCCCCCCCTAACCTCTGGTTTTTCAAAAGTTGAACAAAATTTTTCCAAGAATTTCTCAATGACAATTCATAATCTTCAAAATTGTGTGTTCAACACTTCCAACCCTCACACGTTTTCAAAGACACAATTTTTCAATTGGTCCCTATTTTTGAGGGGAGTTTTTCGAAAAACAAAGTTTTAATGTTCTTGGATACATCAACAACGACCATTCTTATGTATTCAAAACATTATCAAAATGTTCCAAACCATTCATGCTGACCATATTTTCTCCCACGGATTTTTCAAGACATATTTTAATCACAAGGTATTTCAAAAACTTAGATGTTTTATTATTTAAAATAGGGAGAAATGACTTAAAATATGATCTATTCGACTCAATGTGCTTGAAGAAAAGGTTTATGTTCCGATCTTATACCCAACCAACATCTTTAAATTTTCACGACGATTCTGAAGCTCAAAAGGTGTTAGGTTAGGAATCAA
The DNA here is from genome assembly GCA_026074375.1 of Tanacetum coccineum. Classification (NCBI taxonomy): domain Eukaryota; kingdom Viridiplantae; phylum Streptophyta; class Magnoliopsida; order Asterales; family Asteraceae; genus Tanacetum; species Tanacetum coccineum. The sequence goes on from BQNB010024110.1 coordinate 24,491, forward strand.
TCCTATGATCCAACCAGAACCGGAGGATCTACCCAAGGATAATCCAAAGTTAGAAATAGCAGTCCTTAGGTATGATTGGAGATGAATGTATATGGGAAAAATGCCGACTAAGAATAGTTTAACACTGGAACAATCCACAACAAGGTGTTAGTAATGACGTCTTGGTAAGCATTGAAGGCGTTGAAGAATTAAAAAGAAATGTATGGATAAAGGGTGTAAACAAAGAAGCCCTCCACACAACTTAAGGCAGAAACCGGGTTAATACATATGCTGTCAGAATCACAATGCGATTGCGGACATTGAAAAACGACATCATGGACCCAGTAGCATGCACAACCCTTCTCAGCCATTCGGGTTTCTCTCAACCGAAACTATTCTCCATTTGTCACGAGAAACACACGTGATCTATGACATCTCACTCCGGAGATGTTGCATTGAATGGTGCAATATGCTCCAGCCTCCGAGTACTAAAACCAAAATGCATTACAATCGAGATCTAGAGCCAAGAGAACATCAACATCTCGTTAGACACATTCCTTTCACACACATGTTGAACATCATCGGGGTTACAAATGTTATCAAAGTCCTACGGAATTCATTGTGATATTTGCAGAACATCAGAGTGATACTCTTTAGTATTCACAGTGACGATGGAAATCTTCCAGTGTCAACATCAAACAGCACTGCGGTAGGTGACTTGCGAGATTCTATATGAATCAAACTTGTGCCACTGATATCGATTTTGGTCCATGAAACGAATTTGACTGGTTGATGAAGTTTTGATAAACACATGACATACTCGAATGTTTTACAAAAACACTTTAAAGAGTTGACACGTCGATTGATTTTTAAATCAAATTTTCTCGTTTATCAAACTAACGTAAACCTGCAGTCAAAACTGTGTAACGATAACCTCAATCCCATTCAAATGCACAATCTACAAGACATACTATCTAGAAAGCTCAAACTTAAAGACAAAGACTTCCGCAAACTCTGATATAAAAGCGTTAAGATAATTGGGCCCCAAAAGTAAAGCAGTTGGTCAAAGACATAAGATCGCAAGATGGCAAAGACGATAAAGACAATGACAAAGGCTCAAAGCTAGATCGCCAAAGCTTGAAGGAACCAAGCCTACAACTAAATAACGAAGCAAAAGACCAAGAACACATCGAGCTTAACGACAAAAGCAATCTCACAGATCTCAAGAAGGATGTGTCCAAACAATGAACTCACTTCGGGGGAGATTGTTAGCCTCAATTTTATTGAGTCAATAAAGGAAGCTCGTTCCCGTGTTCAAGACCTCACTTCGGGGGAGATTGTTAGCCTCAATTTATTGAGTCGAACAAGGAAGCTCGGTCACTCTACGATGGAGCTTCGGTCTTTAATTAGTTAATGTTGTAACAAGGATAATATCGGGAATCGGGCTCGATAGATAATCTAATATTGTATATGTTTCGGGTTTAATCCCAAACAAAACCCGAGCCCGGGTCCTAGTTAAATATCCCGCGCGTCACATTAAATGTGTAGGCGTCACATTAAATGTGTAGGGGTATATATATATTTAGATATTTTCTAAAAATATCTAAATATATATAGATATTTTCTTTTTAGAAAATATCTAATTCTCATAATATCTAATTTCTTTTCCATCTTTTTTCTCTCAACTCTCTCTCATCTCTCTCTCATTTTCGTCTCTCTCTCTCTCTAGTTTCTTGGATTCGTGGTTCGGGTTATGAAGTGAAGTGTTAATCGGGAACCTACAGTGACTTACAAGGAGAAGATTTTGCAAAGAAGATGGTTGATCTGGTAAATCAAAGGAAGAAATATTTTGCAGAGGAAAGAGCAAGAGCTAAAAGAAATAAGCCCATGACCCAATCACAGCTGAAGACTTATATGATGAATTACTTGAAGAATCAGGGGACATGGAAGTTATCTCAGCATTAGAATTTGAGTTTTGAAGAAGTTAAAGAAGAATTTGATAAGTTGGTGAAACAGGTTGAATTGTTTGCACCAATAAACTTTGAAGCTACTAAAGATAGTCTGAAAAGATTTGGTGAAGAACTCCAAACAAAGACTTCAAAAAGACTAAAGAGTGATGAAGCAAAAGATGATGAGCCAACCAAGAAGACTGGAAAGAGGAGAAAACAGATGGCAAGGAAAGAATTGCATACAGACCTTGATAAGGATGATTATGAAGATTCAGATAAAGCTAGTGAACAAGATGATTCTGTTTCCGGTACTAAAATTCCTATTAATCATGTTCCTGTAGCTATGAAATCACCTAGTATAGCTACCTATAAGATCATCAAGCAAGGAGAAAAAGGAGTGTACCAAATAGTTAGGGAAGATGGAACTGATATAGTGTACATTGTCTCAAGAGCAAAGAATTTAGAAAAATCTCATGATCTTTGGCTATGTAGCACAACATACGGGTTCATCTTCCAGAACCACATCTTTTTATGTGAACAGCCTTCGTATGTGGTTGTTTATGAAGATGAGTACCAGCAGGATGATGTTCACACCAATTCTGAAGATCCTCTAGCATCTGTAATGTTGTTACTTGCTGAGCCATTACTTAAAAATTTTACTCAACAAATAATCGTCTTCGCATTTCATCCAAAAACCAAAAACCATAGCAATCATTCAAGGATTACAAGGGAATATTCAAAAGCGGAGAACTCTGGTAATGCTAGAAGAAATAATAGACGAGCTTATTTCAAGAGGAAATACTTATAGAGGGATCGAATGCTCCAAATGAGACCGGAAATGTTCAAAGGAATCTTCGAACCTCGTCTTCAGGAAATACTTCAACTGTTCAATGCTACAACTGTAGTGAGAAAAGAACATTATGATAGATTGTCCAAAGCAAGATGTTCGGGACTCGAATACTTCAATGGAACAAATGTTGCGGGCAAAACAGGATGAAGCTGAGTGATTCTTACGATGAGCAGAATTATTTTCTCTTTGTGATTTGCTTCAAAGGATGGAAGGCAAATAGAAGAAATCAGTGAAAACATGATGCTTAATGGCCAGGATTAACAGCTGATAATACTTTCTGATGTTGGGCCACCAAGCATGATTCTGCATTTATAAGTGAGGTACAATCTTCATCCAACAATGAAAATGAAGAACAAATGTATCCAACTCATACTAAAAAATTTAACAGTACCATTGGTGATGATCAAATTGATAGCGATATTATATTTGATTCACATATGGGAATGTTAATAGTCGGCAGAATTGAAAAAGATTAAACATGTCTTGATCTATGTGCGTTTTAGAGCGTTAGCTAGAAATTGCATATCAGGAAGCTGAATAAAAAACAACAATATTTGCTGAAAAAGTTCCAAAACAAAACACGACTTTGACTAGGTCAGATTGAGTTATATAAGGAAAAAGGGTTTCAGGGTTTGGAAAACCATAAACGGGTGTTAATTATGATCTCAATAAAAAAACGAATTTTCTTGATGGCGAATAAACGAGGAAAAATATTTTAGTCAAAAGCCCAATCTCAATGCGTTCTGTGATCGAGATATCATTCGAGTTCTAGAAAAAAAAACGTGATAAATTAGATGTTAATGTCCAAAGATTACAAACGGAATAAAATGTGGACTTCAAAATACTCATTCAATTTTAAAAAGGCTATATGTGTGACAATGGATAGATTATCAGACACTATTCTAGATCTTGTGGCCAAAACTAAAAAAAGAATGTTGTTCTAATTTAAAACTTGGAATTCTTACATGGAATGTTTATGCTTTGACCAAAGCCTTGGACTTGTGTATGATCGCCATTTAATTACCATGGTTGGGGTTATCTAAATCCGTTTACACTTCATGCAAGCAATCTTCTCAATGTCCAAAGTTATATCTTGCCTCTAGTTTAGGTAATTTAGAGATTTCTTTGAATGTTAGAGATACTGAGGACACTCTTGATGATGCTTCCAAAAGTCAACAAAAAGTGTATGAAAACATGAATGATAAAATTGCTGTTGCAAATAAACAGAATTGTTAGACAATTGATTATGCACAAATAAATGCTCTCTATAAAGACTTTGTTTCTCAAAAAGAGCTTTCTGCTGAGCAAAAATATTTTCTATCTTCTTTTATTCCTTCTGACAAGAAAGTCATATGCAAATCCTTCTATTTGCCTTCAATAAAGAGTAGTCGCCTTTGACACATTGAATTAGATAAATAATAAATGTTTTCAAAAGTTGTACTGAATTAATTCAAAGGAACTGTAACAAGAGCAAGCATTTTTTTATACATCACCTGGAGGAATACAACTCAATGAGTTTTGTCAAGATAACTCAAACAATTGTTAACGAGTTGAAGGTTCCTATTTGAATTCTTTAAAGACACAGATTTCAAAGGATATAAAAGAGATTAAAGATGTTTTTGAGTCTACAGAAACGTGAACTTGTGACTTGAGAGCTCAAAATGATTTTTTGAAAGACAACTTTTAGAAGTTATCTCTCATGCATGAGTTGATTAGGGTGGTTGTACATCATGAATGTGTGGACAATTCACTCAATGTTGAAATTTTGAACAACTAAAAAGAAATCCATGTGATTTCAGTGGGTTTCAAACAAGAATAAAAATTCTTTAAAAAGTTGTTCAAAGGTGTGAAAAGCAAAGTGTTGATTTTGAATTAAAGTTACAACATGAAAAAGAAAAAACATAAATGGGATTCAAATTTGAAGACAAAACATACAAATCATCTTGGATTATTCTTGGATTTCAAAAATGGGAAAAACTTATAGATTGAGAAAAGTGTCTTTGGATTTTACGGTGCAATATTTGATAAAAGAACGTAAAAATGTAAAATTAGAATATCAAAAGCTTTTCAATTCAATTAAAAAGACACAGTCTCAAACTCAAACAGAAATGGATGAATTAATTGCTCATGTCTCTGAGAAAACATATGCATATGGTGCTATTCGTGCTGAGAATCAAAATCTTTTGTTTACCATATCTGAGTTAAAAAATAGACTGGAAAATGTTGAAAAAGGTAAGTCTTGAAAATACTAGTTTGACACAGACAAATGTTCTCACCTTTCTTTGTGTCACACCATATACACAAACACATTATTCAAAAGAAAATGGGTGATGTTTTAATTAATCAGAAGAAAACCATGTCGTGTCAAAACCAGTCACTTTATAGACTTCACCTGCCAAACAAAGAGGGTTAAATTCAAACAAAAATGTCATAGCACCTGGAATGTACAAAGTTGTCACAACACATGAATCACAAATAAACGAGGCTAAGCATGATTTATCTTCTACGGGATTGAATGATGCATCTAGTGTTAGAAGACCAATGAATAGAGATTCACATGTCAAGGATAGTGTCTTAGCTAACTCTAAGAAGCCAGCAAAGAAAGTAGCAGTTTACGTTAGGAAAAATAAGCAAACAGATAATACATCTGAAAATGTTATCTCAAATAAAGAGAATGTAATTGATGTTGATGTTGCAAACGCTTCTAAAGCTAAAACTTTGTTATTTTTTTCTTGTATGCAAAATGTGCTTATTCCATGCCATGCTAACTGTTTTGCAAATTATAAATTGAATGTGATTCGACATGTTGTTGAACCTTATCCACTAAAAGCTAGAACACCTAAATCGTATGATACTACTTATGTTAGTATACAAGTCTAGGTTTTTCTTAAGAGTCGGACATATCTAAGTCTTTAGATACTACTTTTGTAGTCTCCACATAAGTGATGTAGGAGTTACCTCATACATCTAACGATACGGTTTTCTCCGTAAAAGAAAAGAAATTTAGAGATAAACCTTTAAGCAACTTTCTGAAGCAACAAGATTCAAACTAGTCGGAATTTGGCAAAAAATGGTTTGAATCAAAACACAAATGTTGTTTGGTTCCTTGTTAACACAAAAAACCAAAATTGGTAAGAATAGTCTTTCATTAAAAAAACAATCGGGTTTCTATTTAAGAACTGTGGGTAGTCAAAATTGCTCTACTTGTCCATGTGGAGTTTCTTCTTGTGTTACAGGTAGTACAGAATCGTGCTGTGGATTGGTTGATCGTCGGTTGTACAAAGCTGCATATGAGGCATTGAGCGGATCACTGCTGAAAAATTTCATTGAGAAATTCATGGGCACCATTCGCTTTGGAAATGATAATTTTGCAGCAATCACAGGCTATAGTGATTATATACAGGGAAAAATCACTATTTGTCATGTATATTTAAGCACATACATGAAGAACAAGATTCGAACTAGTCGAATTTGGCAAAAATGGTTTGAATCAAAACCAAATGTTGTTTGGTCTCCTGTTAACACAAAACCAAATGGTAAGAATAGTCTTTCATCTAAAATATAATCAGTTTCTGTTAAGAAATGGGTAGTCAAAATTCCTAGTTGTCCATGTGGTGTTTCTTCTTGTGTTACAGGTAGTACAGATCGTACTGTGGATTGTTGATAGTGGTTGTTCAAAGCATATGACGGGTGATCGATCACTGCTGAAAAATTTCATTGAGAAATTCATGGGCACCATTCGCTTTGGAAATGATAATTTTGAAGCAATCATAGGCTATAGTGATTATATACAGGGCAAAATCATTATTTGTCATGTATATTATGTTGAAGGTCTTGGACATAATCTTTTTAGCGTTGGACAATTTTGTGATGGCGATTTAGTAGTGGCTTTTCGTTCTAAGACATGTTATGTTCTGGAAGGAGATGATTTGCTTACAGGCGGTCGTGAATCATTTTATTACTATCTTCTTATTTTGACATGGGCTGTGCTTCTTCACCCCGTTTGTTCTAATGTCTAAGGCAACTTGTGACCAAATTCATGGTTATGGGCACCGCAGACTCTACTTCTAATTTTTGGCACACTAAACGAATTACCAGACTTGACTTGGTTGATGGTCTTCCAAAGTTTAAATATGGAAAAGATCACCTCTGTTCTGCTTGTGAAAGAGGGAAAAGCAATAAATCTTCTAATCCACTCAAATTAGTTCCAAGTAATCACTCCAAATTGGAATTACTTCATATGGATTTATGCGGTCCAATGCGGGTAGCTTTGATCAATGAAAAGAAGTATATTTTGTGATGTGGTTGTTTATTCTCGATATACATGGGTTTACTTTCTTTCTTTCGAAAGATGAAACTCGCCAGAGATTATAAAAGAATTCATGTTCAAGCTCAACTGAATTATTAAAGCTAAAGTTTGCAAATTTTAGGTGTTAACGGATATGTGTATTTTACACCTATCAGCAACTCTTAAAGCTCATTATGAAAAGTTAGACATCATGCAACAATTTTCAATTACTTGAATACCTCAGCAAAATGGAGTAGTTGAAAGATGTAATCGTACTCTTGTTGAGGCTGCTCGCACAATGCTTATCTTTTCTAAGTTACCTGAATTTCTTTGGGCTGAAGCAGTGGCTACAGCATGTTTTACTCAAAATCGGTCAATCATCCATACACGATACAACAAAACACCTTATGAGCTGTTACGCGGTCGAAAACCGAATATTGCATATTTTCATGTGTTTGGTTCATTGTGTTATCCAACGAATGATCGAGATGATCTTGGAAAAATGAAACCAAAAGCAGACATTGGTGTGTTTATTGGTTATTCGGAAACATCAACAGGCTTTCGAATTTATAACCGATGAACCAAAATGATAATGGAGACTATTCATGTCAAGTTTGATGAGCTCACAGCTATGGCTTCTGAACACGATTGTTTAGAACCCGAACTTCAACGATTCAACAATCATAATTCATCAGCAGAACCAATGCATACTCTATCCAAAGAAGATTTAGATAATTTGTTCGGTCTAATGTTTGAAGAATATTATGAGCAGAAGTCTTCTGATACACCCATCTATTCTGCTGCATAACCGACTCAAGTTCATGAAGACTCACCTTCTACATCTTCAATCATTGTTGACTCGCACGAGGCTCCTCCTGTTGTCACTACATCTGACGAACAAACTTCTCCAATCTATTTGACAGAGGCTGGTAAATTTAATCAAAAAGACACTACTGATTTTGTGGTAATGCACAGTTTGTTTCATTTAATTCCTCCAAGTCATGAGGAAATTGAGTCATGACAAACGTCTAGAACCATCAAATGTGCAGAATTTCCATCAAGTACAACCCTCAACTTACATTTGGACAAAATATCATCCTCTAGACCAAGTTATTGGTGACCCATCCAAACCTGTCATGACTCGCCAAAGGTTACACACAGATTCTGAGGTATGCATGTATGCTTTAACCGTCAGTACAATTAAACCAAAGAATATCAAAGAAGCTATGGCAGATCATAGTTGGATTGAGTCTATGCAAGATGAGTTGAATCAATTTAAGAGACTTCAAGTTTGGGAACTCATTTCACGCCTAGAAGGAAAGAATATTATTGCTCTCAAATGGCTTTGGAAGAATAAGTGTGATGCTGAAAATATTATGGTTCGGAACAAAACTCTTCTTGTGGCTAAAGGATATAAGCAGGAAGAAGGCATTGATTTTGAAGAGTCATTTGCTCCTGTTGCTCGTCTTGAGGCTGTTCGGATGTTTATTGCTTATGCTGCTCATAAGAATATCACTATCTTTCAAATGGATGTCATAACAGCTTTTCTCAATGGTCCTTTGAAAGAAGAAGTCTATGTCAGCCAACCTGAAGGGTTTATTGATCCAGAATTTCCAGATCACGTCTACAGGTTGAAAAAAGCTCTATACGGTCTTAAGCAAGCACCTCGTGCATGGTATGACAAATTGCCTTCTTTCCTAATTGAACATGGGTTCACTAAAGGTATAATTGACCTAACTTTGTTTACATGACGTCACGGGGAAGACATATTACTAGTACAAGTATATGTTGACGACATCATTTTTGGTTCAACAAATCCATATTTTTCAAAACGTTTTGACAAAAACACACGACCAACACCATAATTTAATATGAAAAATAATTTTGAAATGTCAATGATGGGTGAACTAAAGTTCTTTCTTGGACTTCAAGTTTATCAATCTCCTCGTGGCATATTCATAAGTCAGTCACAATATGCAATAGAGTTGCTAAAGAAACATGGTCTAGATGAATGTGTTTCCATGAGTATACCTATGGCAACTGAGAGGCTGGATGCTGATTTAGAAGGCACTCCTACTGATCAAATGACTTATCGTCGTATGATAGGAGGGCTTATGTACCTAACAGCTAGTCGACCAGACATTGCTTTTGCTACTTTTGTATGTGCTCGATACCAAGCACGTCTTACGGTTAAACACCTCAAAGAGGTTAAACAGATATTTCGGTACCTGAGACAGTCCTATAACATGGGCCTATGGTATCCGAAGGATTCCGGATTTGAACTAATTGCCTATTCAGATGCGGACCATGCAGGATGTAAAGATGATTGTAAGAGTACATCAGGAGGATTGCAATTTCTAGGTGGAAAGCTTGTGAGTTGGAGTTCAAAGAAACAAGATTATACTGCGATGTCAACTGCTGAAGTCTGAATTGGTTTCCTTGTCTGCATGCTTTGCATAGTTTATTTAGATGGATACTCAATGCTTGACTATGGATTTAAGTACATTCGGATTCGATTGTATGTACCGTGACTCCGAAAGATTGCCATTGCTATTTCATGCCAATCCGAGTCCAACTTTCTAAGACAAAGCACAATTGAATCCGGTATCTTTTTATTAAAGAAACATATTAATGAGGGTACTGTGGAAATTTACTTTGTAGGGACGAATACCAACTTGCGAATCTATTTACTAAGGCGCTTCCAAAAGAATGCTTTGAGTATTTAGTTCATCGAATTGGTATGAGATGTATGACTCCAACTCAGTTGGAAAGCCTGACAAAGTTATCTTCTTGAAAAACTCATACATCAAAAACATGTAAATAAATTTTTTCAAAAACAAAAGAAAAAATTAAAAATTTTCAATATACCAAAAAGATTTGACATATTTTTCATATTAAAAAAAAACAAAAACAAAACATAATTTAAAACGATCACATGCTTAGTTTCATGATTCCAAGTTTTTATAAAAAGCTTTCAAATTGAAAATACAGAATCATGATCTAAGGGGGAGTTCTTAAAATTTTCCATTCACATACATCTTTTTGGAATAAAATAAAAACAATGATCTCTCACAAATACTACATTTGGAAAATGTTATAGTTTCAAGGGGGAGTTTTTATTTAAGCATTCTCATTTTCAAACTAAGTTCTTTACATGATTTCATTTCAAGGGGGAGTTTTTGAAAAAAAATCATTATTCAAGGGGGAGTTTGTGAAAAATTAAAAAAAAATTAAAAATGATAATCACAGGGGCTAAATGTGTTAATTTTCAAAATCTTTTTTGGAGGCTATAAAAGGAGGAAAATTTTTCATTTCATTTTTTCTATTACCGAATCCATTTACCGAGTTTGAGAAGAAATTCATTTCAATCTTTTTAAGTTCATTATAACGATTTCGATTACTTTTCTTTCTTAAATGTAAGTGGGTGAGACTAATCAGATTGATAATTGATTGTTTTGCACTATCGAGTTTAAACTCGGTAATATTGATGTTTACCGAGTTTGTGTTTGTTATGTTTTTATAGAGTTTGTGAAAATAATTGTAATCAAGGACGATAATGAGCAATGGGTATGTGTAAATAAGTGATAAATAACTTAGGGATCGTTAATTAGTAACTGAAATTAAAACTCGGAAATGTATGGTGTTTATCGAGTTTGACAAAAATATTTAATTTCATTGATTGGAGTATGAAAAATGGAAAAATGAACATAAAAATCGAGTTTAGCTTTTTATAAAGTAAAAGGAATAAGTGTATATCTTGTTTGAGAAACTCGGAAGGGTCAAGCTATCAAACTCGGAAGAGTCAAAAGGTCAAACTCGGTAATGGTCAAAAGTCAAAATTCAGTGAAAATTTAATTTATGTATATGTGAAGTTGTGTTCAGAAAGAAATAACTTTGACGATTAATGTTTAATGTTTGAATGACTGTGGTACAAAAGGATCAGTTTCTCATGTGTGATGAAAACGTTAAATAATTTTGGCAAAGAAATCAAGTTTTTATGAATTCTAAGCTATGGGTCATATATATCTATTCGTAATTGTTTAAGTGGACTAAGTCATGTCCGGTTTAGGCCGTATTCTGCAATGAACATAATGAGGAGTGAGTGACTTAGTGTCCATTCAATTATTGAATTAGATATGTTTGTCTTCATTGTTTAGGATTCATGACAAAAAGTGAAAGAAAAAGTTTTTATGACTAGAATTGTTAATCCAAATCTCAATTGTTTAGTGGACTAAGGTTCATGTCGGCTTCGACCGTTTTTGCATATGAACGAATGAGGAGAGAGTGACTTAGTTGTCCATTCAGTTTGAAAGATTACTGGATTCTTGTTATCCTTATAAAGAAAGTTTTTGTCAAAAGTTTCTAGAAAAAGTTCTCAAAATCTGTTATTGTGTCAAAATGATACTCTTTCACAAAATAATTTTAAGAAGTTGAATGATTTCTCTTTAATTTTTCATAAAAGAGTCTTGATTTAAATAAAAAGAGAAATTTTCATCATTCTTGAAAGAGTATCATGTCACAAAGAATTTCTGGTGAGGATATTCTAAAAACAAAAAGAGAGAGCTAAATCCATACGCAAAAAAGCAAATCAAAAGTAGTGTTCGAAAAAAGAAATTGCCAGAACACACAAAAAATGGTTAAATCAAAAGAATAACGGTCTTTATGGCATGTGCTAGAAATAGCAAAAAGAACGAGCAATTGGGAAAGAATATGATCAAAAAATATGTCAAAAAGAATTGCCAGCTCAGAACCATATAAACAGACAGAGTGGAAAAAGACAAAAATGTCAAATGAATTGTTTGTTATCTAACATCTCAATTGTAATCATTCGGTAATCATCATGACACAACAACAACATGCAGCTGATGTTCATCCAGTATGAACTGGTGCCCTTACCGAACAAGGGAGATATGATCTTATGGATGCTAACAAGAAAGTTGATCTCGATCATGTGCAATGTCCGTCAGAAAGAAAAATTCTAACGAATATTATAAAGAATCATCCATTACGATTCAGCATTGCAGCTTCTTCATCTGTTCCATGGATTTATATGGCATAGTTCTGGCATACTTTAAAGGAAGACGGATCAAAGTATCAGCTCAGGTTTATGCTGGACAAGAAAGAACTCACTCTTACACTGGATGACTTCAGACAAATCTTTCATCTTCCACAAGCAACTGCAAACAATCATAAATTATAGTAACCACCACTATCACTTTCTGGACATGGTTCCATTCTACAAGCAAGTATTGGGATTTACAATGGAGTTAAAGACACAATCGATATTCAAGACTACTGGTCTTCTACAGCCATGGCAAACGTTATGCAAAATATTCTCCAAATGCTTAACAACACGTGTCACTGGATGAGACCAACCGCCGTTGCAGATAATGAAAATGTTATATTGTTTTGTTAGTAAATTCCATGTGGATTATGCGGAGTGTACTATGGGAAAAGGACTCTAATATTCGATTCATCATCCAAAATTTCGATTTCCATATCCTCAAGATTTACAACGATCATTGGCAAGTCTACATGACTATCTTTCCTGACATCTCAAGACGTGCTCGAGACATGTATCATAACTTGCAAGATGATGATATCATGAAGAATATTTTTAACTCAGGAAGACACAAAAACAAAGTTGGAATGCAGATACCAGCTTGGATGATCACTGATGAAATGAAGCTAACAGAGCATTATCGGATGTATACAGAGGTGTTTAGGATAGATGTTCCTTTGACTCAGTCACAGCCGACTGTGTCTACCCAAGGAACGCATAGGACACCTAGCGCCCCTAGGTCACCTAACCCTGATAAGGAAGTTGCAGAGTCAAGTGCTCCAAGATGATCAACCGTGATTCGTCTTGGTATTCCTGAAAGGAGATCCACACGTCTTACACCACCAGCTCCAGTGCCAACTATGGACAAAGCAGATGAGATGATTTTACAAGATACATTACATGTTAGTCTTTTTGAGCATAAAATTCATGAGGAGCAGGAAGCAAGAGAAAATGTGGCACTAGTTGATGAGCACTTGGCATCTGAAGAAATTGAAAAGATGGTGGATGGACAAGAGAATATTGTTGATGATAGTTCAATCCCTAGGAATGATGAACCAAATATTCCCGGCACTAGGATAGAGCCCAAGAGTAATAAGAAAGCAAGAGGAGGGAGGATTACTAAAGATAAGGAGGTAGAGATTACTAACGTTGTTATACCAGTAAATGTAAATGATAACGATGAAGAAATAACTGATAAGGTGTATGAATTAAAGAGAAGGGATAAATGGAAACTTGTAGAGGAGACTAGGAATTCACCAATCCCCACACTAATTAGATCTCCTAGGATTCATACTAATCTTGTATCTTCGGATATCGAGAAACTCCAGGAATTAACGGATACTCCTCATACTACATCATAATCAAGTTCACCTCAAAAAAAGTTAGCTAAAACGAATCGACTTCTATCATTGTTCAAGACAAAACCTACTCGCTTCAAACGCTACAAGAGCTTCTTTCACAAGTTACAAGGATGTTATGGTTATTTGTTTGCACATCTATGGGCAAGGTTTATGCCAAGAAAGTCATTCGATACACTTGCTGATAATCTTCATGATGTAATGGTTGAGACATTACCTGCTATGGTTGATAAACACATTAAGGAGCAAGTTGTGAAGCAAGTTCCTGAACAAGTTCGGAATCAAGTTTCGGTGTATGTTGCGGAAGGGTTGATTCTGAAGAGGCAAAAGGGTAAAGAAGAGACGGAAATATTGATTGTTAAAGGTATTCTACAGGAACATGAAAATATTCAGGCTCAAATCTTGACACAAATTGAGAATGCAATTGCCAATGTCATCCCTTCTCAAGTTGATGCATCCGTACAAAGTTATATGTCTGGACATATTATTCATGTTCATCCAGCTTAATCACAAACATCCTTTGTTCCAGAACAACAATATAAACTGTACCTTGCTATGAACAGCTGATCCTCAAATTGCAAAAAATGACATAGCAAAATGGTTGGCGCTCCAGATGAAGTTTGAAAGATATTCCGGGTACCACAAAATGAATGTAGAACTCCTGCCGTTCGCCCAAGATATTAGGACGATCCTCATAATGATGCTCATCCTGAGGGGGAGAATAGTGCAAAGTGGCAGAAGACATCAGAGTATGAAGCTTATGTGTCTGGAGAGTCATCATCTGGACAAGTTATTTAAGAGGAACAAGCTCTATCAACTTTAGGAAATCAAGAGCAAAATGAATTGATTTTGTCTTTTAGACTGTATCTTATGCTTCAGATGATTATGAAATACCATCGATGCAAGTATCACAGAAATTTTGGATAGAAGTATCGCTGGACTATTGAAGAGCAAAGCTGAGTTATGATGGATGATGAGATGTTGAGAAAGATATGTAAATTAGGAGATGGCATCAGTATCACATTGATAAGTTTAGAAGAATTTCTTTTAAAGAGTGACATTGTCTGGGAAAAGTAGAAAAGAAATCTTGTCTCTTCACATCACGAAAGACAACACCTTTGTTATTAGTGTCAATGAGATCCTAAAGCCCCAACATTATCTTTGATTAATCAAGTCCTTTTGTATTGAAGAAAGGAATATCTGGACCCTGAGAAAGATAGTCTTGTCACTTCACAAGTTTCCAGTAATACTCTTCAACGATGATGACATTGAAGAACGAACTTCCAGATGGGTGAATAAGTGTGTAATGAAATTCAATCCATATGCTAGATATGGTGTTGAACATTGGAAGAATCCTCATGCGAAGATCTTCTACATAAGGAAACAAAAAGAGCCTGGAAACCAATGGAAGAGATTTATCCAAACTCAAAAATCATTCAAGTCATCAAGACAATATTAGGAAATTGGTTCCATGAAACACAAGTTTATCACAAAGATTGTTGCAAGGGAGTAATGATTCATTGTATTCATATTACAGAGCGGATACAAGAATCTTAACAAGAACGATACTGAGGACATATACTTGTTGATTATGAATGGCAAGGTACCGGATTATTCAGATACATGATTGCTATGGTCTTTATCGGTATTCATTAGAAGTATAGTGATATGGGAAAGAGTGCATGACTTCAAACTTGGAATTGAAAGCTATCAACAGAAGGTTAATCTCACTACACCAACAATGACTTTCCCAGGAATTGAAGATCATGAAATGTTCTCTATCATTTATGAGCCTATGCATGGAATTATTTACAAGAATAGTAAGAAAGAGAAACGGGTGATGAGACATTCAGAGATCTATATGTTTTGTGATGCAACGTTAAATAGAGTGTTAGAAGGTCTGAAGAGTTATAATAATGATGTCAAGTATGGATACGTACAAAAAGATATCACCAAAGATGAAACAGAATACTTGAAGTTGTTTGAAGAAGATATTAAAGAAAGATTGAAGCATTAAAGGCAGATGAGAAGATGGGAGATGTACGTGAATGGAAGACCACTTGGATCAAAAAGAGAATGCCCTGAATAATCGACCCTTAGGGGGAGATTGTTAGGATCATTAAAAGTGTCGATTATGTGATTTTGTATTATTTAAGTAATTAGTGTTTCTTTTGATAATGTCAAAGTAGATTGAAATAAGGTATATTATGCTAAAAGAATGAAATAACATAATTACCAAAGTCTAGGGACTAGATGTGACAAGTTAGGAAAATAAGGAAGGGAAGCCTCCTTCCATTAACTATAAATACCCCTCTAATCTTCATTAGAGGGTGATGCACTTGTAACAAACTCTTTCCATTTTCCCTCCCTTTTATTTCATTTAAATTTTAAATACTTGCCTCTCTCTACTATTCTCTCTATGCATACATGTTCGATATGATTGATTCAAGATTAATGTGACCTATCAGTACTAACTATTATAACTAACAGTACTAATAAACTGACAGTACTAACACTTTGTACTGGCAGCACTAACTATTAAACTAACAGTACTAATGACTTAGACTATTTTCTCAAATCTTCAACAGCAACACAAACTTGAACCAGCAACATTAAGTCGTAGAAGCCTCTAATTCCCAACAAATGGCAATCATAATGATTTTTGAGTAATTGTAGGAGAAGTGCGCCGCACAATAAAAATTATGCGCCGCACTTGGTGTATAATTAAATTGCATTTATTCCGCAATGAAGTACGCCGCACAATAAGAATTGTGCGCCGCACTTTAGCCTTGTTCATTAATTCTTCATTAGATTCTCTTCTAGATTCTTCTTATAACGACCGTTAATGCATTTAACAGAATATATTTGCACGTTTAGTCCTTTTCTTCATTTTTGGTCCTGAAATTATTATTGCACAACAAACAACCAAAGTTTACAATATTTCATGCGTTAACATATATATTTCATGTATTTTTTAGGGATATTTTATGTATATTTGGAGCATTATCAATTCCCCTCATACTTAGCTTATTGCTTGCCCTCAAGCAATCAAAGTGAAAGTATTTCATTTTAATAAAACAAATTAATAATCACAAGCATAGATAATGTAACCTTTGCCCTTTTTGTGTTCTTAATATTTCATCTATAGTCCTTTGACTATTTGAATTTTGTCAGTTTATTCAGATTTTATACCGTATTGACGGTGGTGATTATATAAGAATTGTGGTAATTTTATGAGTATTGTGGTGAATTATGGTTTATTGTGATTAATAATCCCATTCGGAAGGTATTATTATGTTATTTGTATTCCGAGTGGTTTGACCTGTGAATTTTGAGAAATGCTAAAAAAACGAGTCCGACACGTCCATTAATGTCCAAATGAGTTTTGAAGAGTTTAAAGTGAAAATATGTCGTGTGAATACTCTAGGTTAATGGAAAAGTATTTTTAAGGTGAATAAAAATGCTAATTAGCTTTGGGGTAAATTTTACGGTTGAGTTTTACGAGTATTTAAGTGATCCCGACATGAAAAGAAAGACCCGAGACCACCTAGGATCCCATGGCCGGTTATGGGTCAAGATGGGAGACAAGGAGGCCCTTTTTTTAGCTTGGATGTCTAAGGATAGTACCTACAAATATTCCACCATGCATCTCTTTCTCTCCTTGTGCGTCCGAACCAAGCCACACACACACAATATATTTTTGAATTATGGATTCAAGGGAAAATGTGAAAAGACAACATTTTTTGGGGTTGTTTCTAGTGCCTAGGGTATTCATTTAATCAACGTTTTGGGTTTGTCCGGTTCGAGTATGTCGAATATACCTTTTTTCGAAGAATTTTCTTGTAGTTTTCAAAATTAAAATTTCGTTAGTCTTTTGGGTGTATTTGATACATAAATGATTTTGTTGTACAATGTTTGATCCGTTCGTGAAAATCGATTTTTCGAAACGAAATGAATAAAAAAGAGCGTGTTTGGTTCGTTGGACTTAAAAAGGAAAATAAGGATTTTTGTAGTTTTGATGTTATGGTCGTGATGGTTGAATAATATATATTGCTAGATAGCTTATTTTGATTGTAGCCTTTTTAGCTTTTATTCGGGTTATTTTTAAACTTATTTCTTGGCTTATTTGGGGCTATATACCCGAATGTTTCTCCAAAATCACTATGAAAGTGATTTTAACTTTTTTGTGTTATGGTGTATGTTTGTGGACTATTTTGAGGCTTATGGTAGTAACCAAATGCGATACGTAGCTTATTAGCTTATTTTCAAGCTTAATATACGTATTTTGGAGCTTATGAGCTCACGGCCCAATAAGTCTATTTAAGCCGTGGCTTAATGGGAGGGCTTATTGTGGTCCGGATTATTTTCTACTTATTGGTATAAGCTTATGTATGTAAATGGACCTTGGTTTTGGACTTGGATCGTATCTTGGACTTATAAATATCTTAATGGACCCTTGTTGGGCCTTAAAGCCCAATAAGCGATATTTAGTCATTATAAGAGTTTTGGTGGACTTTTTGAAAGTGAAATGTATTTGCGAAATGATTTGAACAAGATTTTGGGAAAAACGTTTTAGTAAACGTTAAAGATTGAGATTTTGGAATTTTGTCGAAAAGTGTCGAATTGGTGAAAAGTGTTGAAAATAAGGTTTGAAACCTTGGAAAACGTTGTATGAGCGTACGGGTCATGTCAAAATTTCGTAAAAAGTTTATACTTAGAAATTTTCCTAAAAACATGATTTTTGATTTTAAATAATAAAATAATATTTAATTATTTTATTTATTTAATAAATTCACTACCGAATGGACTTACCGAGATATATTTATAATTATTATTATTAATTATAAATATTTACGTATATTACTTATCTATTTTCTTTAAATAGTATAAGTATGTATTATTGAGTAATGGGATTGATATGATTGTTGGGATATGTCGTCAACCATCACACCACTAAATTGTTATGAGTAATTGTACAACGCGTCTAAACTCTATGCATCAAACGTGAAGATTGTTTTGGAAATGGATGATTAAATTGGGACATTAACTGGACTAGGTCGTGTGCGGGCGTCGTTGCATTTGCTTGTGTGATTGAGATTTGGTTGCTAAAGACTTGCTTGAGGTGAGTTCTCGTAGCCTCATTTTTACTGTCTTTTCCGTTGGGGGAAAATGATACTCAAATGTGTTTTGAAATGTTTTGAATTGATCTGTGCGAAATGTGGTTTTGTTTTTGGGACAAGATATGTGCTTATGACTGCTATGTGAATATTATGTGTTGTATGATTGTTTGGAGCGGATGGGTACGCCTACCCAGTATTTGTGTGATTATTGGAGCGGATGGGTACGCCTACCCAGGTTTGTGTGTGGTCCTGCCCTAATTTTAGTGCTCCAGCTGGTAGGCCCTTTAGGTGCGTAAGTGACATATGGTTATTGATTAGCGGTGATGCTAAGGTTGTTTGCATATATTCACTGTCATATAGCACTATTGTCTACTGTTGAAATATTGGCACAACTTTTGGGTTTAAGGTCAAACCTACGAGCTCACCAACATTATTGTTGACGTTTTCGAGTATCATTTTCAGGTGAAGTGAAAGAGGAATAGTTTGGTGATGTGTGCTAGCAGACTTAGAAGTATCCCGAGTGGAATTTCATGTGAAGTCTTGCTTGTTTATTTTGTTTGGTTTTAGTATTTGGAATTTTGGCTTAAATTTGGATTTTGGACCCCTATGAGGGCATTGGATAATTGTAAGAGGTTGTGCATTTTGATAGCGATTTGGGACATCACTCAAGGTTGTTCGAGGTTGATGGTATTCGTAACACTTGATGTTTATGGATTGTAGTTTTCTCTATTTTGTATCTTGTGTTATGATTGATCATTATGTTGCATTCTTGAGTTTCCGCCATAGTTGGGGTGTGACAGATTGGTAATCAGAGCCAAGGTTATAGAGAACTAGGTGGATTAGCCTAGACTATAACCTAAGATCCGTCGTTTAGTTACGTATACGATCTATGTGCGCGATGTTCCACTTTTGTTTGCTTTTGTGTGTTCGTGGTTTGGTGCTTTAGTTATGCCAGTCATTGAAATGTGTGAGCTCAATATTGAATATGACTGGGAAAGGATGCGAATATAAGTACGGTTACCAATGTAGTTATAAGCGTATCACAACTCACTCATACTTAGTAATGTTGTTTACACAAATCGATGTTGACATCGTAGGGTGGTGTTATGTGTATATCTGTATATATATAGTAAGATATTCTATATATATGCGAGTCTTCCTGCCTAC
This sequence comes from Tanacetum coccineum, assembly GCA_026074375.1. Classification (NCBI taxonomy): domain Eukaryota; kingdom Viridiplantae; phylum Streptophyta; class Magnoliopsida; order Asterales; family Asteraceae; genus Tanacetum; species Tanacetum coccineum. The sequence goes on from BQNB010024110.1 coordinate 44,264, forward strand.
CTAACATTGCCTATGTTCTCCCTCGTATAGATAATGCCGCCAAGGATGAGGACTCGAAGTGCTGGCCGACCTGCTGCCAAATCATTAGGAGGGGGAACGGGTGTACATGTTGGTAGAGGTGGAAGGGGTAGAAGACCTAGGGAAGGTAATGATGAGCGTGTTGATGAATTGAATGGTCAAGGAAATGACCAGGGTTTGGGAGCTAATAGGGGTGTAGAGGGAGTCAATGGGAATGTAGAGGGAGCCAATGGGGGTGCACCCGACTTCTCAACGATCATTGCCTATCAATTGCAGAACCTCTTACCCGCCATGTTGGCTCAGGTTAGTAACCGAGGGAATGTAGGAAATCAAAATGGTAATGTGGTTAATGAGAACGTTCAGGAGAACGTTGGGAATGTGATAGTGAATGGCAACCGGGTAGGTTGTTCATATAAGGAGTTTTTAGCTTGTAACCCTAAGGAATATGATGGTAAGGGAGGTGCTGTAGTTCGTACTCGTTGGATTGAGAAAATGGAGTATGTGCATGATATGAGTGGTTGTAGTATTGACCAAAAAGTGAAATACATTGCTGGTTCATTTGTGGTTAAGGCTTTAACGTGGTGGAACTCTCAGATTCGCACGCTAAGCCGGGAAGTTGCTGTTAGTATGTCATGGAATGACTAAGTTTATGATGATACAAGAGTTTTGTCCTAGTCATGAGATGCAAAAGTTGGAACCTAAGTTGTGGAATCACGCCATGGTCGGGGCTGGCCATGCTGCGTATACTGATAGGTTTCATGAGTTGGTGATGTTAGTTCCTTATTTGGTAACTCCTGAGAGTAGGATGATTGAGAGATATGTGTATGGCCTTGCTCCACAGATCCGTGGGATGGTGGCAGCAACGGAGCCAAAGTCTATACAAAAGGCTGTGCAGATTTCTGGTGCACTAACTGATGAGGCTGTTAGGAATGGATCAATTAAGAAGATTGAGAAGAGGGGTAATGTGGGGGAACCTAGCAAGGATAGGAGTGGAAGGGATGATAATAAGAGGACTAGGACTGTGAATGCTTTTGCTACTACTGTGAACCCTGTAGGAAGAGAGAATACGGGTACTTGGCCCAAGTGTACCACCTGCAACTCCTACCATGCACCCGGTGGACCTTGTCGCACATGCTTCAACTGTAACCGCCCGGGTCATTTGGCGAGGGATTGTAGAGGTGTGCCGAGGAATGTGAATCCTGTCAATGCTAGAAACCCAACTGTTAGGGCATGTTATGAGTGTGGTAGTACCGACCATGTCAGGCCAGCTTGTCCTAGATTGAATAGGGCACGAGGCCCGGAAGAAAATCATCCAAATCAAGTTGCTGCTAATAACGGGGGTCAGGGTCGTGGAAACCAAGGGAACCAGGCTAGGGGTAGGGCATTCATGTTGGGAGCAAAGGAAGCTCGCCAGGATCCAAACATTGTGACGGGTACGTTTACTTTGAACAATCATTTTGCCACTACCTTATTTGACTCTGGTGCCGACTATAGTTTTGTTTCTACTACCTTCATACCTCTGTTATGCTTAGAGCCCATCGAATTAGGTTTCAAATATGAGATTAAGATAGCTAGCGGGCAGCTAGTAGAGATTGATAAGGTTATTAAGGGTTGCAAACTAGAAATCGAGGGTCATGTATTTGACATCGACTTGATACCTTTTGGACATGGGAGTTTTGATGTGATTATAGGTATGGACTGGTTGTCTAATTATAAGGCTGAGATAATTTTCCATGAGAAGGTAGTGAGGATACCACTACCGGATGGCAAGGTGCTTAGAGTAGTGGGAGAGAGACCGGAAGAGAAAGCGAGATTGTTGATGAGTGCTAAGGCTAGTGATAAGAAACAAGAAGAGATTGTTGTGGTTAGAGATTTTCCTGAGGTATTCCCGGATGATCTATCTGGATTATCGCCTATTCGGGAAATTAAGTTTCGGATTGAGTTAATCCCTGGAGCAACGCCGGTAGCAAAGTCTCCTTATCGTTTGGCACCTTCTGAATTGGAGGAGTTGTCGGGACAACTCAAGGAACTCCAAGACAAAGGTTTCATTCGACCAAGTTCATCGCCTTGGGGAGCGCCGGTGTTGTTCGTTAAGAAAAAGGATGGTTCTTTTAGGATGTGCATTGATTATAGAGAATTGAACAAGTTGACTGTTAAGAATCGTTATCCACTTCCTAGAATTGATGATCTATTTGATCAACTGCAAGGGTCGCAGTTTTTCTCGAAGATAGATCTTAGGTCTGGATACCATCAGCTGAGAGTGCATGAGGATGACATTCCAAAGACTGCGTTTAGAACTCGTTATGGACATTTCGAGTTCACTGTAATGCCCTTTGGTCTGACTAATGCACCAGCAATATTTATGGATTTGATGAATAGAGTTTGTAGGCCTTATCTTGATAAGTTTGTGATAGTGTTTATAGACGATATCTTAATCTACTCTAAGACTCAAGAGGAGCATGTAGAACACTTAAGGTTAGTCTTGGGACTGCTCAAAAAGGAGAAACTGTATGCTAAGTTTTCTAAGTGTGAATTCTGGCTAAGAGAAGTACAGTTTCTTGGGCATGTGATAAATGGTAATGGGATTCATGTAGACCCTAGTAAGATTGAAGCTGTTAAGAATTGGAAAGCCCCTAGAACTCCGACTGAGGTTCGTTCGTTCTTAGGATTGGCTGGATTACCGTAGGTTCATTGAGAACTTTTCTAAGATAGCTAAGTCTCTTACTATCTTGACTCAGAAAAGTAAGACTTTTAATTGGGGTGAGGAACAGGAATATGCATTTCAGACCTTAAAGGATAAGTTGTGTAATGCGCCTGTTCTAGCTCTCCCTGATGGATCAGAAGATTTTGTAGTATATTGTGATGCGTCCGGGATAGGACTAGGCTGTGTGTTAATGCAGAGAGGTAAAGTGATAGCCTATGCGTCTAGGCAGTTGAAAATTCATGAGAATAATTATACTACCCATGATTTAGAGTTGGGTGCGGTTGTGTTTGCACTTAAGATCTGGAGACATTATCTGTATGGGACAAAGAGTGTCATCTATACGGATCATAAGAGTCTTCAACATATCTTTAGTCAGAAAGAGTTGAATATGCGACAACATCGCTGGATAGAGTTGTTTAGTGATTATGATTGTGAAATTCGCTACCATCCTGGTAAGGCGAATGTGGTGGCTGATGCCCTAAGTAGGAAAGAAAGAGTAAAGCCTAAGAGAGTTAGAGCTATGAATATGATCCTTCAGTCAAGTATCAAGGATAGGATACTGACGGCTCAGAAGGAGGCTGTGGATGAATCTGCTGGATTGCAGAAAGGTTTGGATGAGATGATTGAACTTAGGAATGATGGAGCGTTGTATTACCTGGATCGAATATGGGTGCCTTTGAAGGGTGATGTGAGAACCTTGATAATGGACGAAGCCCATAAGTTAAGTTTACTCTGTACACCCAGGAGACTGATAAAGTGCTTCGTATTATGAATTTGAGGATGGTAGTGTGGCCTGGAATGAAAAAGGATATAGCTGAGTATGTTAGTAGGTGTTTGACTTGTTTGAAGGTTAAGGCTGAGCATCAAAGGCCATCTGGCCTGCTCTAGCAACCTGAGATTCCCATATGGAAATGGGAAGGGATAGCTATGGATTTTGTGACTAAGTTGCCTAGGACTAGTAGTGGGCATGACACAATCTGGGTCATTATGGACCGATTGACTAAGTCTGCTCATTTTCTACCTATGCGTAAGGATTATAAGATGGAAAGGTTGGCTAGATTGTATTTGAATGAGATAGTTGCTAGACATGGTGTGCCGATCTTGATTATATCGGATTGTGATAGTCGTTTCACATCAAGGTTTTGGCAGTCAATGCAAGAGGCATTAGGAACTCGCTTAGATATGAGTACGGCTTATCACCCTCAGACCGATGGTCAGAGTGAGCGTACTATTCAGACTTTGGAAGACATGCTTAGAGCGTGTGTCCTAGACTTCGGAGGAAGTTGGGATGTTCATCTTCCTTTGGTTGAGTTTTTGTATAACAATAGTTATCATTCTAGTGTGAGATGTGCGCCGTTTGAGGCATTGTATGGTAGGAAGTATCATTCCCTGATTTTGTGGGCTGAGGTTGGAGAAGGTCAGTTGATAGGACCTGAGTTAGTGCAAGAGACTACTGGAGCGATCTCTGCAGATTAAGAATAGATTAAGGATGGCGTGATTGTCATAAAAAGTTATGCGATAAGAGGAGGAAGACTTCTAGAATTAGTGCAGGTGACTATGTCCTGCTCAAAGTGTTGCCTTGGAAAGGTGTGGTACGCTTTGGGAAGAAAGGGAAGTTAGCACCTAGGTTTGTTGGACCATTTGAGATTATTGAGAAAGTAGGCCCTGTGGCCTATCGATTAGATTTGCCTGAGGAGTTGAATGGTGTTCATGACACGTTCCACGTGTCGAACCTTAAAAAGTGTTTGGCTGATCCAACACTAAAAATGCCATTGGATGAGATCCAAGTTGATGCTAAGTTAAATTTTGTGGAAGAGCCTGTAGAAATTTTGGAAAGAGAGTTTAAGAAGTTGAAGCGTAGTTGGGATTGCATCGTTAAGTTCGGTGAATTTGAACTGTGGTCTGAATTTCTACAAAGGGAACGTGTAGATCAGTTGATATATTGAAGTATCTGCATTTTGTTTGTGTGTTAGTAGTTGAATTTCGGGGACGAAATTATTTTAAGGGGGGTAGAATGTAACCTTCGCCCTTTTTGTGTTCTGAATATTTCATTAATAGTCGACGGTGGTGATTTTATGAGATATGTGATGATTTGAGGTTTATTGTGATTAATAATCCTTTTTGAAAGATATTATTGTGCTATGTGTATTCCGGGTGGTTTGACCCGTGAATTTTGAGAAATGCCGTAAAAACGTGTTGACACGAACCGTTAAAGTCCAAATTGAATTTTGAAGGTTTAAAGTATAACTATGGCAAGTGAATACTCTAAGTTAATGGAAAAGTATTTTTAAGGTGAATAAAAATGCTTTTTAACTTTGGGGTAAATTTAATGCGGGGGGGGGGGGGCGAGGGGGTGGCTTGGGTTTGCGGCTTTTAAGTGGTTTCAACACGAAAAGAAAGGCCCGGGACTCCCTTGGATCCCTTGGCCGGTTATGGGAAGGATAGGGAACAACATGGCTAGTTTTTAGGAGTTGTGTCCAAAGGTGTACACATATATTCCATATGCTAAGAGATTTCCACTCATTTTCATTTCATTTCAAAAAAAATAAACACACACTTGTGTGTGTCTTGTGTTCGTCCGCCACCTACAACACATACACACTCATAATTTTTGAATTTTGATCAAGAAAACATGAAGACATAAATATTTGGGGTTGATTCTAGTGTTTGGTTATTCATTTAAACAATGTTTGGGTTGTCCGGTTCGTGTCGAAATCTACAAATTTGAAGATTTTCTTGTAAGTTTTCAAATTTAATTTTTGTTTGTCCTTTTGGGTTTATTTTGATGCATAGATGTTAGTTGTACAAGTTGATCGTTGTGAAAATTGATTTTTGGAAGCGAAACGAAAGAAAAGGGTATGTTTGGTTCGTGTAATAAAAGAAAGAAAAAGAGGGTTTTTGTAGTTTTGATGTTGTGGTCGTGATGGTTATATGATGCTAGAATGCTTATTTTTGATAGTAGCTTGTATGGCTTATTCGGCTTATTTTTAAGCTATTTCTTGGCTTATATGGGCTTATATGCCACGTGTACTTTCTCAAAATCACTAGGAAAGTGATTTTGATTATTTTTGTGTTATGGCATATGTTGTGGACTATTTTTGAGGCTTATGGTAGTAACCAAAAGCGATACGTAGCTTATTAGCTTATTTTAAAGCTTAATATACGTATTTTAGAGTTTATGGACTCCCCCCCATGCCCATTAAAGCGATATTTTGTCATTTTGAGAGTTTTGGTGGACTTTTTGAAAGCGAAATGTATTTACGAAGTGATATTGATCGTTATTTTGGGGAAAACATTTTGGTGAACGCTAAAGTTTGAGATTTTGGAATTTTGTCGAAAAGTGTCGAATTGTGAAAAGTGTTTGGAAATTAAGGTTTGAAACCTTGGAAAAACGTTGTAAACACGTACGGGTCATGTCGAAATTTCATAAAAAGTTTATACTTAGAAATTTTACTTAAAACATGATTTTTTATTTTTAATAATAAAATATTATTTTATTATTTTATGTAATTAATAAATTCACTAAAAGACAAAAAAATATAATTTTTTCTCGAACATTTCCTAAGGTATTTGTTGTGATTATACTGGTTGTTTCCCCTTCAATTCAGGAATTGATTATTTTTAAAGTGATTAAGATGTACCGAATGGGACTTGTCGATATATATTTATCAATTACTAATTATATATATTATTATTATTATTATATTATTTGACGTAAATAGTATAAGTATGTATTATCGGAGAATGAGATTGATATGATTGTGGAGATAAGTCGTCAACCATCACACCACTAAAAACTATTTTGAGTAATTGTACAACGCGTCTAAACTCTATGCATCAAACGTGAAGATTGTTTTGGAAGTGATTGATTAAAATGAGACATTAACTGGACTAGGTCGTGTGCGGGCGTCGTTGCATTTGCTTGTGTAGTAGAAGTTGGTTGCTAAAGGCTTGCTTAAGGTGAGTTCTCGTAGCCCCACTTTTTACTGTTTTTCCGTTGGGGGAAAATGATACTCAAATGTGTTTTGAAATGTTTTGAATTGATCTGTGCGAAATGTGGTTTTGTTTTTAGGACAAGATTGTGCTTATGACTGTTATGTGAATATTATGTGTTGATTTACTTGCATGTACTGTGTTTGGCATGACAAGGTTATGTGTGGTACTTGTATGTACCGTTTGGCATACAAGGTTCTGTGTGGTACTTGCATGTACTGTGTTTGGCATGCAAGGTTCTGTGTGGAACGCCCTAATATAGTGCTCCAGCTGGTAGGCCCTTTAGGTGCGTTAGTGATTTGGGAGTTGCGACTCTGGATTTATTATTGGATGTTGAGATATGACTAGCGGGGATGCTATGTCTTGGATTGTTAGCATATATTCACTGTCATATAGCACTATTGTCCACTGTTGAAATATTGGCACAACTTTTGGGTTTAAGGTCAAACCTACGAGCTCACCAACATTATTGTTGACATTTTCGAGTATCATTTTCAGGTGAAGTGAAAGAGGAATAGTTTGGTGATTAATAGCAGACTTAGAAGTATCCCGTGTGGAATTTCGTTTGAAGTCTTACTTGCTTGTTGTTTGATTTTAGTATTTAGAGATTTTGGATTAAGTTTGGATATGGTCCCATACGAGGGCATATGAATAAATATAAGAGATTTGTGGATTTTAGTTGTGATTTGGGACATCACTTGAGTTTTTCAAGGTTGATGGTCTTCATAGCACTTAGAGTTTATGCAATATAGTTTTCTCTATTTTTGCACCTTGTGTTATGATTGATCATTATGTTGCATTCCTGAGTTTTCACCATTGTCAGGGTGTGACACCATCACAGAGTACTTTTCATTGCTTAACACACCCGCTGATCAGCGTTTGCAGATTGTGGGTTTTAATTTAGAAGGCGTGGTTTCGGTGGATGTCATAGAATGGTTTGATTACCACTTGGGATTGGTTTGTGGAAAGTGTTAAAAGCTGTTTTGGACCGTCAAAGTATGAAGATCCACAAGGGGCTTTGTCAAAATTGTTACAACTTGGTATGATGGAAGATTATCAACGGGAGTTTGAAAAGTTAATGAAAAGAGTTACGGATATACCGGACTCCTTGCTCATCTCTTTCTACATCTCGGGACTCGAACTTGTTAGGATTAAAAGCTTCTTGATACTGTTTGGAAGTAACTGCTGCTAAGGTTAGAGTTACTACTGCTAGTATATATTACTACTGCTAATGGAAGTTAAGACTGCTCAGAGACTTAGAAGAAATACTACTAAGTAGTTAATACTACTAGTATTAAAGTTACTACTGTTAGTGTAACTTATTACTGCTAGTACTGCTTGAGTAAAGTTACAACTGTTAGCATAAAGTTAGTACTGCTAGTGTAACTTAGTACTGCTGATGAAGAATGAAGAAAATATTCTAAGTAGTTACTACCGCTTGTACACAGTAAGTGCTGCTGGAATAAAGGTTAATGCTCGCTTAATTACAAATATGAAGGATTACAATGCTAGAAGAGTTTCTACTGTCAGAGGATAAAGACAGAGAAAGAATTAAGATGAAGATTTTGTTTATTAAGAGTACCTTACGGCATATGAGATATTTTTTTCTGTAAAAGATATGTATAAGTATTTGTTTATAAGTCATGATAACTTAAGGGTAAATATTGTTAGGCCTGTATAGGAACTCTTGGTGTATAAAAGGAGGTCATAGGGTATAGAATTTAACGTACCAAAATACACATACAGATTCATATGTTTCTGATATATAGCTTCAAGGTTGTAAACCCTAGTACTACACAGAGTACTCGTATTATTAATAATAATAATATTGGAGCTTTTCAGTGATATTATTGTTTATATAGTTTACTGTTTCATTAATATTCTTCTAAGTATTAAAGATTAGATTTCGCATACTCTTTAGTCTTCATAAAGTTTCTACCATAGTTGTTTTGGATCTATCCGAAGTAACTTAACCTTTACAAGCTAAGGAATCGATCTTAAGTAGGGATCAACATAACTCAACCTACAACACGAGTTGTTGGTGTCGAGACCAACCACGTTAGGTGATGCGTTCTCCTTATCCCGTATAATCGAGGCTCGTTTTGAGGCAATTGCAAAGAAAGATAAAGAGCATATCGTTAAAAAGAAAACAAATGCCACCATTACAAAGTGAATTAGATTCGCCTAAGATTAAAGGGTACTTTAAATGCTGATGAAGATATTGATGTTGATGAGGTTAGTAGCGCGATAGACGGTGTTTTTGATATGGGTGAGAGTAATGTGGAAAGTATGGTTCGTAGCAAGTTTGGCGAATTTTCAGAAAATAACAAAAGTGTGGAAAAGGTTGTGGGTGGTGGCAAAGTGCTTGGGGTTGGCGAGGATGATGACTCGGGTAACGCGGCCACAGATGGGGGTGATGATGCGGTCGAAAGCGGGGACATATCAATCCTCAATTCCCTCATTGGTCACGGAAGCCCGCGTTCTTCCCAACTGTGTAGAACGATCGGTACAACGGATGTCCAAGTGCTCATTGACAAAGGGGTTGATAAAGAAGTCCAATACTATGTTTATACCCCTCATGTTCCTTTATTCGTTCTGAGCATCAAATGCAGTACGTAAAGAAGAAAAAGACGAAGGCTGCAATGAAAAGAAGATTATGGGATCTCGGAATCAAGATAATTTTTTTAGACATCACCTTGAGGACAAGGTGGTTTTTGAAGGTGTGGAGAGTGTTACGCCCATGGTTAGGATAACTATCATAGTTATTATGTTTAGGATATGTGTTGGAGTCGTGTTAGGATATGTGTTTAGGATAAGTATTGTTATGTTTGACTCTTAATAGTTAAATGTCGTTATCTTAGAAAAATGTAATTATCTTACGAAAAGTCAAAGTCAAAGGTCAGAAGTTATAATAGCCATAATAGGCCCATGACCCATTTAGTTATTGGTGGTTTTACTCTATTTTCATCTTATAAATCTACTATGTGTACCTCTTTTGTTTTAATCAATCAATCAAGTTAAAGATCAATAATTCTCTCATTCTTCTCTCTATTCTCTTATGAAGCTCGCACACGCTAAAAGTGATGCCATATCTCGATACAACCCCTAACATGGTCGTATCATTTATATTCTTTTCCCCCATCAGAAGGATTTTTAACGATCGTCTCTATTTTCTATTTTTCAACTGCGTAAACTTGAAATCACAATACGTATTATCTGATATAGTCATAGAACAAGTACTACTGTTCATTATAATTTCGAACGAAGTTCTACGATAACAAGATAATATTTTTATAAACACCCCTTAAAATAAGACTGATGGAGATACATTATAATTTTTAGATTACGCTATCAACGTACAAATGGCAAGGGGTTTATAGTTTATCTTCTAAATTTGTTTTGTTGTGTGCCATAGTGTATAGATTTTAAAACTTGTCTTATTGATGCCTCACGAAACAGCTAGTTAAATCACATTCGTGTAATAGAGATTTACCGTGTTTTTAGCATGTGTTTTTGTTATAATTATTTTACTTCATTAGTCATTTAATTTTCTCTACCTTTTTGTTGCACTCATTTTTTTTCAAGATACCTCTAGTAAACCTCTCTTATTAGTGGTGGATCCAGTAATCCGAAATAGGGTATGCACGATTCTTTAGGAGAGTTTATAAATCTGATTTTTCGGGTTAGGTTTTTCAGGTTAGTTTTTTGGGTTTTTTTTGTAAACATAATCTTTGATATATGGCCACCTAACCACGTGGCTTGAACTCACCGTCGTACAACCTCAAACAAGATAAAACCTTCTTTTTTGAAAGATATACATGACCAGTTCTGAATTATTTGCACTTTACAAGTTCTTTGTTAAGAACAAAAAACTAAAGCTTATATCATATGTTTGCAATAACGCCAATTCTTAACTCTTTCACATCTAAAGTCTCTAAACCAACAAACATTTAAATGAAATGGATTTTTTTATGATTTTAATGAAATTAAATGTAAACATACAAACCTAACATTTAAAAGGTTTAAAAAGGTTAAGGTAGTGTTAGAATTAGATATGTGTGCGCATCTTGAGTAAATTGGACCTCATAGTTTTGCCACAACCTTACATCACAACAAAATGGGACATACAAATTAAATCCATTGATCATTAGACCTAATGCCTCATTTGCCTCCTTCTTCTTCTTCAAACAGCCACTCTGTAACTTGCTTCAACATTAAACGGCTTCTTCTTTTCTTTTCTTCTCTTTCGACTAATTGTGAGTTAGATTAAGGTATGCGTTCATATATTTCGTTTTTTAGAGGGTGTGCACTCATAAAGTTTTAATGTATTTTATAGTCAAATTTGAGAAATTACAAAATTTTGTATACTACTAGAAATTTACTATATTACTAAAAATTTACTCATACCGTGTGTATATGCTAGATCCGCCCCAGCCTTTTATCCCATCTTAAAGATTGTTACACCCAAACCGCATTTGCCCACATATATTGATTTTGTGTGTTAAAAACCCTTGTTTGTTATTTTAATTAATTACATGTTACTAACTCAAAGTTGTATATATAGTTTTGGGATGATTGGTACTCTTCGTAGTATTATTATATGAAGAAATGGGGAAGAAAATTATTACCCAGTTATTTTGTATATAATCAGTACTTGTTTGTGTGAGCTTTCTAATCGGGTCAATTTTTTTTGTGTATTAGTTCAAATTACTTTCATGCTTAGCAGATCAAATGATGATAGGGTAATACTGTATAAAAAGAACGAGGAAAGAACATACGGGCTGTCACCATGCTAGTGTTTAAATCAAGAAAGAGTGAGAAAAATACATAAAGAGTCAATGTTTAGTTTGTACCAATTTAAGTTTTGACTTGGCACTGCACATAATGTAATTGTTTATATAATTAACTGTAAGCCAATAAAAATTCAAATATTCCATACCCTTTATTTCCTACTCGAAGCCTTACCTTACAACCCTTTAAAAGGCCTCTTCTATACTATATTCTAGATGCTTACGCCAAAGCGGTGGAAATTTGATCATTTATCAAGCCTATGGTTAATCTATGCAATATGACATGGTAAGTTGCGTGATTTTTCCATTTCCCTGTATGTTATAGAATATGTATATGTGGAAACTAGAAGGGGAGGGGGGGAGGGTTTGAATAGTTTACAGGTTAATTAGCGTTTTAAAATTTTAGTTCTAAAATTGTTAGATTCGAGTATATGCTCAATCAATCAACAATATGAACCAATAAAGATAATTATCTACTTGTAATAATGATACAAACAATAAATGAGAAACATAAACAATATAAAGAGATAAGGTAAAGAACGATCAAACCAAGACACCAAGATTTATAGTGGTTCGGCTACGAAGCTCCTCTTCGTCCTACTCCACTCCCCGAGTATCCAACTCAAGATTTCACTTTGTCAACAAGCTCTCACTAGGCGGAGAAAACTGTTTACACGTCTCTTACATTATTTTCCGACACTAAGCTAAATGTCGAGTCCTAATCTTAGCCGGAACCAATCTACAACTTCACATGCACTACCCAATCACAAGTCTTACACTTATCGGATTTTACCCCCCCCCACCCCCCCACCCAAACTATCGATTCACACAATCACACAAGATAATCAAAATAGAGATTTGGATCTTAAAAGAAGAGAGGAGAAATCACTAGTGTATAACACTTTGTTTCTTGGTGAATACGAGTGTTCTTCTCTTGCACTTGATGAAAGAAAGAAGAAGATGAGATTGGATCACGTAAAACAATATTAGACAATGTTAGTGATCAAGAGATTTAGTGAGAGAAAGAAGGTTTTTAGAGATAGAAAGATAACTAAAAAATTCGTGCAAAGAGGTATGTTTTTCTGTTGAGAATCGTGCAGAATTTATCACCAGAAAATCTCAACGTCTCCTGGTGGCGGTCCTGGCGGTCCTAGATATATCTGGGGGTCGCCCAGCCTATTAGGGGGCCGCCACTAGATTGACGCTCTCATTTTTGTCTTTTAGTGGGGAAGGTTAAATCTGGTGTAGAAGCTTCCATTTTAGGGGAAAACAAGATTTGAATTTTTATATTTATATAAAACATTTCTTTTATTTATAAAAATATTTTGTATATTTTTATTAATGTAAAAATACTTTTGTAAAAATGTAATGGTTAAAAAATATTTTCTTGATCACTAATCATGTTTAAAGATTTGTTTGTACATACCTTAAGTGATTTGTGTAGAAATGAAAGTTTACGATTAATAACATGTAAACGATTATTTTTATCGTAAACGTTTTACATTTTGTCATCTTCAAAACATAGAGAGGTCGAAAAGTATAAATAACGTTTTTGACATTATTTGTATTAAACAATTTCCCTTATTTTTTGTGAGAACAAAATACAAACTCATTTTATATATAAATAAAATTTTCAAGTTATTAATGAGTTTTAATCCATTTCTTCCCTTTTTTTCGAATCCAAAAAGGTTAAATGTCGATACATAGAGAGAAAAAAATTTGACGATGCCAATACTCCCCCTTAATGTATGCTCCAAGGGATCGAGCTTATAATGTTTTGCTACAAAATCAAGTTAGAAATACAAGTGCAAGAAAACATTTCTAACAATATTACGACAAATATATATGTTTGGCTATGTAGAGAAGAAATAGCCAACTAAGTAATTCATTCAGTTCACCCATAATATAAATTCATTCATAGAGAGCAAATTCAAAAACTAAAGCATTATAATAAAACTCACTCATACATAATAACATAGATTTATGCATAAGAACTAAAGTTAAACAAACTACACTAATATACTAAATACTTAATAAGTCCTAGGTGATTCTTGATTCATAGAAAATGTCTGTGAGCAAAAGGTAGGGTGAAACATTATCTAGAAGTATTGAAAATGTTTTAAGGATGAGGTAGAGAAGGTGAGGCAATGGTGGAGATAAGAAGATACTCAAGCTGAGTAAACATTAAGTTCATCTCATCCCTAAGAGAGAAAATGAGATTTCGGTTATGAAAACAACAAAGACAATTTACCCCATAATAGTCAAATGCGTTGAAGTAAATGGGATGGCCCATGAGAGGTGGTTGAGGTGGTGGTTGTGGTGCAGGTGGTGAAGGGGTATCAAGAATGTGATCAAGAGGAGTGATTGGTGACAAGGATAGAGTGATATCTAAAGAGGGATGACTTTAGAGTGGAATTGGGTTTGAAGGTCTTGGAGAAACATCCATGATATCATCTAGAAAGGGATTGGATGGTTGAGAAGAGGGTCTGTCATTAGAGGAGGGAGGTAAGGATTGAGTTTTGACTCAAATAAAGAAGAGGTAGTGCCAAAGGTAGATGATTTATCCTTAGTTGATAGAGTTTTTAAAGGTGAATTTGGTGGAGATGGAGAGGAGGATTTTGTTATGGGAGAAGGTGCGGTAGTGTTATCTTCTTTACTAGTTAGGTCCACAAAGAGTTGTCTTGGTGGAATAATGATTAGTTTGATTTTTTTAGAATGGTTAGAGGAGGAAGCTTGAGTGGAAGCCATGGATGTATAAAGGAGGTGAAGAAAAATGTGGTGAAGATGATGAAGAACATAGTGAAGGGGATTATTTAACTAGGGTGAATGGGATTAAAGAGGTAAAGCATGAGAATTATGGAAGGAGAATCCAAAAGTGGTTTGGAAAAATGCAGAAATACTAGCTGGGTCTAAAGAAGTGGATAGTCAACTACACAGAAAATTAGGAGAGACACAGTAAAAATCTCATGACTCCTGGTGGCGGTCCTATAAATAGGTGGCGGTCCTAAATATATAAGGGGGTCGCCTGGTATTTATGGGGGCCGTTTTCTGGAGGGAATAAAATTTCTAGTTTTCATGAGGTTCAAACCCTGTACACAAAAATGTTTCCCTATGTGTTCCCTTTTGCAGCCAATCTTATGACCCCAAGAAACACCTAATACTTCTAAATTTTCAAATCTAAAAGCTATCTATTCTACATTCTATTTGGGAAGCAATTATAGGCATGTGACTAAGAGATAATTAAGCATGCACAACTGTATAAATATAATAAAACCCATATAATGTTAATGATGCATGCACATAAATTTAGGATGATAAAATGGAATAATCATCCAAGGAAAGTTATGTTGCCCAATCTAAAATTTCTACTAAATACCATAAGTTCAAGTACCAAAGCATAGATAGTAAAGATTAAGTGCCAATAATCATAATTAATTAACAAGCAAAATTAAATTATCTTATAGCAATTATCCAAATTTCTCACTTTTTCTTCTTTCTCTATAAGTTCTTGATGCCCTTCCCGATTGACCTTATTCCACCACGTTGCTCATCTCGCAATTGAACTTGATTTTGGTTTGACGAGTATAAAAAGGTTCCATGTCTGGGTCAATATTAGGTGGATTAGAAAAGACTCGAGGAACCCCATTTGTCAATTGGTTGACAAAACGAGTGGGGGAAGGAGTGCTTGCACGCGATGTACCTTCGTCATTTCAATCATTATAATCATCATTGGGATGACAGGAGGATGGTTGACCGAAGGCGGATGAGGAAGAAGTGAAAGACCGACCTCTTCTTGTGCAATAATCCTTTCGAGTCTTTCGCTCTTGTTGAGCGGTAAGAGGATACATGACACCATCGTACAAGACATAAGGATCGTTTGACAACTTAGGATTCACGGATATGACATACTTAAGCAATCTAGTTAATAACATACCGTATGGTAGAATTAACCGAGGTTGTTTAGTGACAAACTCCATTCGTTTTGCAATAAAATATGCAAGATTTTAATGCATGGACCTAGCAATACAATAGAGTATGTGACAAAGACACGCGGGGACATGATCCCGGTTACCCCCAAGCAAAAGACTTTTTCTCGAATTATTTCGACTAAATATTTCATGACAGTGACGATTTCACGAGTTAAAATTTGATTTTCTTCAACATCAATGACCTTGTCATGACGGATACGAGTGACCGGACCCTCCCGTTCCTCTTGAATATAGTTTTTGATTTCATCGAGGAAAGGATGATCGGTTTGATAGGGACCACTCGTAGGGACACTATATCGCAAGTCATCAAGTGACCACTTGTCGGTAAAAGAGCAAGCACCATTGGAAGGAATACTAAGAATTTGACCAAATTCTTCAATTGTGTAAGAGAAGAATCGGTTTTGGATGACAAACTCGATTAACATTTGACCCTCTAGAGTGTAGTTGACTCGATATTGACTATAGAACTCGAGAATAAAGCGAGGATAGATTTGTTCATTGATTTTGAGAAGACAATCAAACCCAATATGACTAAACATGGACTCAACATAGACTAAATCGTCAAAGTCTTAAAAAACTACCCGACCCTCATGAATGCAATGACTTTTAAGATTTATAAGCATTTCTCTTAAAGGTGAGGTGTATTCATGTGAAATTATTGGAATGTAGCTTTTTGTGTTTTGGTGATCTTCAGTAGTTTTACGAGGCATGGTTCCCTAAAAGAAGAATAAACCCATGTTTTATTATTATGAACTCATAATGTTAGCAAGAATTTGTGCCTAGTGTGTGCCTATATGTAACAAATGTAGAGTAACGGTTAACTCGACTCTAAAAATAAAACTTAAGAGTTAACCCAAACGCTCCTTAGTTTAATTTTGCTCATCCAAACATGTCGAAAAATACATATGAATTATGTATGTCGAATTTTGTTCATGAGATCATTATGCATGTATGCAAAAATGTTTTTAGGATTTATTAACAATGCATAAAAGCATTTTTATGGTGTTCCTAACGTGAGTGATTTTGAAATAGAATTGGGGTTTTGTGTGAAAAACAATTTTTGACAAACACACTTTAATTATACAAATCCTATGTCTACGAGGAGCATATTAGTTATACATTGTGTTGTTGTAGTCCTAATTGCACACAAACACAAGAAAAATGCAAATCCCCAATTTTGAATTTTTGTTCAACATGAACCCTAGACACAAATTTGAAAGAAAATAGACAAGATGACTTACAATTGATGATTTTTGTGATGTTAGGAAAGATTATTAGTGTTGATTTGATCTTAAATTAGTGTTTTAATGGTTGATTTTAAGGTTT
>BQNB010024111.1:14387-58149 GCA_026074375.1 Tanacetum coccineum
ATATATTTATAGAGATATCGACGCGACAACGTCGCTTTGTACTCCTAACGCCGTGGCCACGTAGATGATTCTAGATCCTCTTTAAGTCGGGCACGTCCTGACGCCGTCGCCAAATTCCTGATGTCGTCAATAGATATATCACGACGGTGCTTTATGCCCGCGACGCCGTCTTCAGCCACTGTATGCATAAATCTTTAAGAGATTTGGTGTAGGTTCGTAATCTTGTCCGTTTCTTCTCCAAATGAGTCAAAGTCACGTGTATTTCCTCCAAATGCCATCCAAGTGCTAAAAACTTGAAAACAAATGATTAAGCACATAATCTGGGAATATTTGCATGATTTAGGGGGTTAAATAACCCCGAAATAGTGTATAAGATGACACCTCATCAAATACCCCTACACTTGGGATTTGCGTGTCCTCAAGCAAATGAGCTTTTCTACCTAGATAATAACAATATGAGAGTCATTTAACCTAATCTTTAAAGATATTTTACAAAACAACCTTCTAGACCTCATAATTAAAAGCACGAAAAGTATAAACTAGCACCTCACATAAGTGTTTGAGATTCTCTCTTTCACTCGGGTGTATAATAAATTATAACATAATAGGGAAACGAAAAATCAACACTCATTACCTGTCATAGCATATAAATTACCATAGGCTTGATAAAGGATCAAACCTCTACCGCTAGGCGCAAGCATTATTCATTACTGTCAAAGAGGTCTTTTAAAGGGTTGTGGGTGTAGGTGTAAGATAACATTAACAAAAATGGAAACGGATGGGATACATTTGGGTGGTGACTTATGGGTGAATTTGGAGTGGAAGGGTTAGCTAATTATTTATACGAATACACGTTGGTTTGGTTGCTAAGCCAAGACTCAGACAAAATATACAAACTCTACAAAACTCTACACCAATCTCTTTCTTTTTCTTTTCTTGACTCTAATATAAACATAGACATAAGTAAATGGTAACCCGTACATTTTTTTTACTTTTTTTATATACAATTTTTTTGTACACTTTTGCCCTGCCATTGCTTAAACATATAATACATCATGGGGGTTTATAGATACACCCCTACACTTGAACTTTTACATACTCGATTATTTACAATCTAACTAATGACCTGATTTGAGGTGGATCAAAATAACATGGAGCTTATTGAGCTCTATTGGGGGTAATAAATTACTTCTTTCCTAATCCTTCATAAGATGAATATTACCTTGAATCACAATCATCTTAAAACAGTATTTATAAGGATAAGGACTTAGCAACTATATACTAAAATAGTTAACTTGGATTAAAACAACAATGTACTGAAAGCGAGTACATACAAGGTAGGCTAAGGCGATTTGGGTGTAACGATTGGTTTAAGGGTGACAATGCTCTTCATTAATAGTCCGTCTTAACCAGAAAATTATGAGAACCGTGAAAAAGGATAGGCTCGAAGGGTTGTACTAGGGGTATCATGCACTAAAAATGAGTGCATGGCAAGGGTGTGGGATAGTTATATAGTCGATGTGACCATAATAACAATTACAGGTTTAAAACATGCTAATTGGGCAGTGCCTCTTATCTATGAAAATCCTAATAAACCACTAAGCGTTCTCGGATGCATCAAAAAAACAATTCTAGAATTTAATATACTACCTGTACACTCATATAATTTAATACTGATACCAATGCTCCAGAAAAAGAGTACCCTAGACCATAAGACGTACAAATCCTTAATTGACGGAATAGACACCCGATTTTGACTGCATCGAACCTTAAATCGAAAAGCTAAAGGTATAAATATCTTGGAATCACTGAATGGGGATACAAAGAAGCAAATTCCTGAAGATCTAAAGGCCGAACCTCACATTCTTTGGTGGAATTTTACAAAGGGTTTTTGTGTCTAGTCATACACATTCCAATCAATGAGACTGCAATATAATCTTGGTTTTTTCGTCAGTATATGTCATAAAAAATTTAAATTTTGGTCAAAATACCGTTTATGCTATGTTTAGATGTATTACTCATCATTTTAAGGAACAAGCAAATAGAAAATGAAAGAATTATTTCTAAGGATTATTTCCCCCCTACACTTAAGTTGAACATTGTCCTCAATGTTTCTATAAAAACCCGTAAAAATGAATAAAGGGAAACAAAACAAGTAAAAGAAACTATTACTTACCCTTGGATATCTCAATAACTAGAAGAAAGCATACGATAACTGGTTAAAAATCAGTCCTCCAAAGAGTCGTCCAATGAAAACATCCTAAGATCTTCGAAGCTTCTTCTTGTGTAATATAACATGTAATCAAAGACAAAGACAACTATACCAAGCATAAAATCGGCGGGATAGATAAATATACAATGAGAGTTTAGGGTTTTGACTCTATGAAAGCACTAAAGATAGGATGAGAGTAATGATATAATTATAGGTTTTCTGCAGGTTTACAAATTTTAAATATTGCACATTATGTTTTTCAGAAATACTTGAAAAATTCGAATTTTTACATAGCTGGAGATGCGACGCCGTCAAGATAAATCCTGACACCGTCTCCAGCGTCTGTGAAAATTTCTTCTTTGTTTTTAATGAGAAATTTCTTGCACGTAATTTTATTAGTCAAATCTGAAGAAAGCACTGCATAAAAACCTAGAATTAATCATAACAATCATATGACTCAAAACTAACGCGAATTGATCTAAGCAATTTATTTTAAATGTTTGAATTGGGTTCTTAAAAACGGATATTTCCCTTACACTTATTTTGTTGCAAAATACATTTGATTGCAAATAAGACAAAGTTATAAACAAAAAAAGCATGATTACAAATAATTCAAACATAATAAAACAAACAATAAAGAATTAAAACACATGACACTCCTAATATGCGGAAAAATAAATATTGGGTTGCCTCCCCAAAAGCGCTAGACTCGAAGTCACACGTCCTTACGTGACTTCTTCTTCATTATCCATTCCAGTCACATATACGGGTCCAAGCTCTAGGAATTCTTTGTAAAACCCTAATATCTTGCTCATCATGTACTCTACTCCTCTTCTTCTGTCTTCATCGTTCCTAAGGTAGACTGATTTTGTGTGCTCTTTTTGTAAGTCCGATAGTGAGTTGTACTGTTCTATCTTATGGGGCATCTTATAGGCAACTTCATCGGTCTCGTTGGTGAACCTAACTACACCTTCGGGTGGGTTATGAGTCATGTTGGATATTTCAATAAAAGGCCTCCCTAGCACTACTTGCGACAACCTAGGGTCTATGATTGAACTAATATCCTTGACAATCATGAAGTCTATGATATAGATGAGGTTTCCTATGAAAACATGCATCCCTTTAATCCTTCATGTGAAATTGCTAACTCCTCTATTCGAATTTTCCCTAGGGTTGAGTTTTCTCCTCATGATCCAATTATACATCATTCGGGTCATGATATTTAGAGGGGAGTTAGGGTCAATGTAGGCTTTTTCTACATGCACATGTCTAATGTTGCATGGTATCTTGAGGTTTGATGGGCATCCTTCCATGATGATGGGGTTCCTTATAAATATAGAAAGGATTGGACCACACATAAGGTACTTGTGATATGCTAGTTCGCTCCTAGTTGGGAATATGTCAAAATACTCCACTTCTTGTTCTCCAACTTCAGGTTCGCCTTATGGGAATCGTCATTTGTCTTGACTATCTCAATAAACATTACGTCGCCATCATCCCCCTTGGTGCAAACAAGTTTGGTGTTGGAGGATTGGGGAACCAACCCGAGCGATTCGAAGAATGAATTGAGTTTGAGGACGTTTTTTGTGATGAATGAAATTGATAGACCGGGTGGTACAGAAGGGTTGACATAGATATTTTCCGAGTTGCCCTTCTCTTATTCCCTTCTCTCTTCTAGGTTTGTCATTGGACCACTCGTTCTTGGGATGGATTGTGATGGCGTTGATTGAACCATGGATATGGGTTGAGCATTGCGGGTCTTCAGTTGGGTAAGAAAGAGCAAACAAAACTGAGGAAGTACTCGGTTTCAGGTTCTTTACCGTGTGTCGCTAGGTAGTGCTCTTGCTATTTTATTGGTGCAGGCCTTCAAATACAGTGTCAAGTTTTGTTGGAGTCATTCTAACTTTGCTGTTGTTTAAAATCGGCTTCAAACTTGGACAATCTAGCGTGTTAGGAATTTAGTTTTTAGTGAAGTGACGATCATTATCAATCTCACGAGCCCTTGTAATAGTTAGACAATTTTATGTATTATTTACTAAGCTAACCGTGCCAAAGCATAGAAAGCCCATGTAAAGCCCGGTTTATCCTTTGTATAAAAGCCCTCTCCACACATGGAGTGTAACATTTCTCATATTCATGTCATTTTATGATACTTACTATAATGATCACTATTTAATTTAGTCCGATACGGGTTAACTTTTAATTTTCTTAAGCTAAATCACGAAGACAGATAAATCACATAACTAAATGGTCACCCAAATAAATAAGGTTTAATATTCCAAGTAAGTGTCTAGGTAATTTTATTATACAATATATATAGGCTTTGCCTCATTTTATTTTTTATTGGTCACGTAAATTGCTATACGTTTCGCAATAAAATGCACTTAGACGCACCACGAAAATACCTAGACTTACCTAGACTCAAACCAATACCCATTTTAAATGCCTAAACACAAAACTGACCAAAACTTGAGTTAATAACACAAGTTAGCCGAATTTGGCTAAGTAAAGCTCACAAAATCGTCCAAGTGATATATCTAACAAAGAAATCCTCTAATAATCTAAAAAGTACATGTACAATCTAATACTCATAATGCTAGTCCCCCCCCCCCTTTTACTAATGGTACACCTACAAGCTGTTAACACAATGGATAGTAATCCTTTTGTTTCTTTGAACCTCCTAGCGCGGCAAATTAAATCTCACATAGAACCATGAATATACGTAATACTATAAGACTTGTTATTTTAAAGTTACAGACATATCATACCGATCTTTCTTATAAGTAATACTTATATAAGTTATTTTTGCTTTTTGCAGTAGTCAATCTCTGCTACATCTGCGTAACCTACCACTTTACACTTACCGTTACAACCAACTCTGTAGCCCGGCAATGGCTTTAAGGGGAGCCGAGATGATGAGATATCTGAGGGAGGTATTCATGGTTCATATCGTATTAAGATACGACTGACTCCCGGATACCAACAGCCATTAGCCTCACCCATCACCAGATAACATACCAGTGGCCCAGATAGGATCCACAGACCAACCGCCCAGTTTCCTCAGGACGAGAATGAGCGTGAGCCTATGTTTGTACAGACACATGATCCTGACTACGTGCCAGAGCCTATACACCCCGAGTATATACTATTGGAGGGTGACCATGAGTTCCCAGCTGAGGAGCAGCCATTACCTCCTGTTGATTCACCCCCAGGCCTTAGTCAGCGCCGATTAAGTTACTATGACTCGGATCCCTAGAGGTCCAGACGATAACGAGTATGATGAGACATAGGAATGGTCCGGTTGACTATCCTATGGACGGGGAGAGATGGAGAAGATGATTAAGAGCATTCAATCTATGGATGAACGCTGATGAGGATAGAGGAGGATGAGGGATTATGATGATGAAGACGAGGAGGAGGAAAACATTTAGCTCCGGCTGAACTCTACTATTGTTGCAACCCTGTTTGATGAGCATAGTTTTCCACCTGGGGAAAACAGAGCCTGTTATACCACCACACCTCCACTGACATTACAATTGGGTCTAGGAATAACCTTTCCGCTTAGATTTCCATATCCCTTCCACCAGAGGCAGAGGTTGATAGACTTCTGGCCAGGACTACTCCATCACCATCACCACATATCTCACTATTACCACCTTCTGCAGAAGAGCGCCTTGCTAGGTGCACAGCCCCACCGTGCCATTCACACCATTAACTATAACCTTCATCTGGGTGTCAACCCAAATACCGGACACTCAAGGATAACTTCCTACAGGCTCTCATTGACTCTGTTACTGCCGCGCTTACCATCACCATTCCACTACCACCCACGACCACCATCTCTATACATACCACCTACCCCTGTTTAACAAAGGGACGATATTTTCGAGTCTGAGCTGCCACCATCGCAAAGGTAGTGTTTATCCACTCTAGGCTCCCTATATGAGATTGGTAAGGATTTTACTGCTTAGAACCTAAAACCAGAGGTCGGGGGGGAATTAGAATATGTGTTTTCGCCATGGTAGATGCTGAAGAATGCAGATAGGGAGTTTAGGGATGTTCGTACAGGTAATATGGTATACTTTGGGGGTAGATCGGCAAGGCAGTTCCTAAGAAACACCTAAGACCAAGGATATGTCAATACTAGGGTCACAAAGCTTGCTGACTCCATGGAGCATGATACACAGACTTTTATGCATACTAGAGATGCACAGGATAGTAAGGTCTCTATATCACAACGATTCCGATATGACCTCACAGCGGTCTAATTTTGCTTATGGGGAAAGATGACTCTCTATGGAGACTGGTTATGGAATGGTGGACGGAGGAGGCCTATGCTTCCCAAGAGGCTTGGGCTCACTCGATAAGATTGAGTTAGGCGACCCATCAGGAGCTTCAGACCCATCGTGATCATGTGTATGCACATGAAACCCATCTCCAGGCACACCACCAGACACAACTAACACTTAAGGTACTCTCATTTCAGGCACATCAATCAGTACAACAAATGAGACTCGCGTTTCAGATTGCAGCATGGCTGAGTTAGCAAGGCACTTCGAGAAGACTGACCATCAGACGTCAGGACCAGATGGTAGAGACTCTCTTATTGATTAGAGACATGAGGTCGAGAGAGACGACATGTCAGGCCGAGTGTTATCACTAGCAAGTAGCATCAGAGGAGAGCTAGACAGCCAGGACCAGAGGCTAGGATTCTAGATCACCAGGATGCTTCTGGGGATGCTGACAGTCACATCTAGTGATTTATGTTATTTTATCTTGCTAGGTCATTGTACAAGCATGTTAAGTATTAGGGTTTTTTTTCCCCGCCGCTAACATAGCCTTAATCTTTTGTATTGGTAAGTTAGTGTACTCCGACAACTATTTCATGGTATAATTTTTCAAAGTTATGAAGAAATATATGTGTAAGTTTTGACTATATAACCTCTCTTGTTTGATATCTCGACCTAAACATTATTATATTCTGTCATATAACCTCATGTTTTGTCTTTTGTGATCTAGACAAATCATGGCACCTACGACCAGAAGAGGACCAAATACCCCTGTTAACAACACCAACCCAAACAACATGACTCCAGAATCCATCCAAGCAATGATTGACTAAGCTCTTTTGCGAAACTCCACCAATGGAGATGGAAGCCATAGTTCGCACGAGGATAACCGAAAGGAACGATCAACTGCGGGCCGCTAGTTTTTAACACTGACTTCATAAAGTGGTCAACCTTTAAACTCAAGGGAAACTGAAGGCGTGGTTCCTGGTTTAGACGTCCGGTGGATTTGAGAGATGTAGTCCAGTATCAATATCAGTGGTTGTGCTATTGAGAATCAAGTAAAGTTTGCCACCGTACTCTGTTAGGTGCTGCTATTGACTAGGGAATGGTCAGATAAGAAACTAGTCCTGAAGGCATAACAATGACTTGGGAAGTACTCAAGAAAAAGAATGACGGACAAGTATTGTCCCAAGGGTATGAAATCAAGAAATTAGAAATTGAGTGTGGGTACTCAAGAAAAAGATGACGGACAAGTATTGTCCGCAGGGTGAAATCAAGAAATTAGAAATCGAGCTGTGGAACCTAAAGGTCAAGGGGAACGATGTTCCAGCATACACTGAACGTTTCCAAGAGCTAACCCTGATATGTACCAAGTTTGTTGCCAATGAAACCGAGAAGGTTGACAAGTACATCAGTGGACTTCCTGACAACATTTATGGGAATGTCAAATCTGCCAGACCCAAGACGTTGGATGAGACTATTGAGTTGGCCAACGACTTGATGGATCAGAAACTCCGCACCTACGCGGAAAGGCAGTCTGACAACAAAAGGAAGGCTGATGATTCATCCAGAAACAACCATGGTCACCAACAACAACCCTTCAAGAGGCAGAATGTCGCCAAGGTCTACAATATGGGGACAGGCGAAAAGAAGCCGTATGGGGGATCTTTGCCCAAGTGCACCAAGTGCCATTTTCACCACAATGGCCCGTGTACTCAGAAGTGCCACAAGTGCAACAAGGTAGGGCACTTTGCCCGCGACTGCAGGAGTTCTGGCAACACAAATGTTGCTAATACTCAGAAGGGCAATGGGGCAAATCCCAAAGGGAATGGTTGTTTTGAATGTGGAGCTCCAGGACATTTCAAGAGAGATTGTCCAAAGTTGAAGAATAAGGATGGAGGAAATGGGAATGCACAAGGCTGGGTGTATGCAGTTGGGAATGCAGAGAAGAAAGGGAATGCATCGAGGGACCCAGACTCCAATGTCGTCACGGGTACGTTCCTCTTAAACAACCACTATGCATCTATCTTATTCGACACTGGTGCCGATAGAAGCTTTATATCCACTGCATTTAGTTCCCTGATTGACATCGCCCCAACTCCATTAGAAAATAGTTATGATGTCGAACTAGCAGATGGGAAAATAGTCGGGATAGACACTATTATACGAAGTTGTACTTTAAATTTCTTAAACCATCCGTTCAACATAGATCTAATGCCCGTAGAACTGGGAAGTTTCGACATTATAATCGGCATGGATTGGCTAAGAAAGTATCACGCCGTGATCGTGTGTGATGAGAAACTTGTTCAAATTCCCTATGGAAATGAAACTTTGATTTTTCATGGTAACGAAAGTAACAACGGGAGAGAATCTCGGTTGACCATTATCTCATGTTCAAAGGCTCAAGAGTACATGGCGAAAGGATGTCAGAACTTTTTGGCACAGATATCCGCCAAGAAAGAGGAGGACAAGTCGGAAGGAAAACCACTTGAGGACGTACCAATCGTCTGAGATTTTCCTGAAGTGTTTCCCGAGGACTTGCCGGGTCTTCCTCCGGTCCGACCAGTGGAATTCCAGATCGACTTAATTCCAGGAGCCGCACCCGTAGCTCGAGCACCGTATCGATTGGCACCGTCCGAAATGAAGGAATTGTCAGAACAATTACAGGAGCTTTCCGACAAGGGCTTCATAAGACCTAGTTCCTCACCTTGGGGAGCCCCGGTCTTGTTTGTCAAAAAGAAGGATGGGTCATTCAGGATGTGCATTGACTACCGCGAGTTAAATAAGCTGACAGTGAAGAATCGTTATCCACTCCCAAGGATCGACGATTTATTTGATCAACTCCAGGGATCCAGTATTTATTCGAAGATAGATTTGCGATCGGGTTATCACCAGCTTAGAGTACGAGAGCAGGACATTCCAAAGACGGCATTCCGAACTCGGTATGGCCATTACGAGTTTCAGGTTATGCCCTTCGGACTAACAAACGCACCTGCGGTATTCATGGACCTCATGAACCGAGTATGCAAGCCTTACTTGGATAAGTTCGTAATTGTCTTCATCGATGACATACTTATTTATTCAAAGGACAAGAAAGAGCATGAAGAACATCTTAAGGCAATTTTGGAATTGCTTAAGAAGGAGAAGTTGTATGCCAAGTTTTCAAAATGCGAATTTTGGATTCCGAAGGTACAATTTCTCGGGCATGTCATTGATAGCAGAGGCATACATGTGGATCCAGCCAAGATAGAATCTATCAAAGATTGGGCGTCTCCTAAGACACCGACGGAGATCCGCCAATTTTTAGGTCTTGCTGGTTACTATCGGAGATTCATCGAGGGATTTTCGAAGATTGCTAAATCAATGACGAAGCTCACACATAAAGGAATCAAGTTTGACTAGGGTGAAAAGGAAGAAAACGCTAAAACGCTTTTAAGTTAATACAAGCAGAAGTTGTTGCAGTGGCACCAATTATGGATATATCAAAAAGGAAACAAAGACTTTTTGGTCTACTGTGATGCGTCACACAAGGGTTTAGGTGCTGTATTGATGCAGAGAAAGAAGGTGATTACCTATGCTTCTCGACAACTAAAAGTTTACAAGAAGAACTACACCACTCATGATTTAGAACTTAGATCGGTAGTATTTGCTCTAAAGATATGGAGGACACTTTCCTATATGGAACACAATGCACGTGTTTCACGACCAATTAAAGTCTACTAACCACATTCTCGATCAAAAGGAGACTTAACAATGAGGCCAACGAGTTGGCTAGGAAATTTCTAGTGATTACGATTGGAACATTCATTATCATCCAGGGTAGGCAATGTATTGGCTGATGCATTGAGCCGTTAAGGAAAGGATTAATCCATTGGCGCGGTTCGATCTTAGTCATGACCATTGGTTTGGATCTTCCTAAACGAATATTAGAAGCTCAGATCAAAAAGCCCTAAAAACCAGAGAATCTTAGATTATGATGTAAGGTGGTCTTGATCAGAAAGGACGTACCCAAGGTAAAGTTGGAACCACGCGAGATGGAACTTTATTGTTTATTTGATAGGAGTTGTTACCTGCTATGGAGATTTAAGATCCGTGATTATCCAAGAATCCCACAAGTCAAAATACTTTATCTATCCCGGTTTCGAAAAGATGTACCAAGACATAAAGAAGCTATATTGGTGGCCAAACATAAAGGCTGATCATTGCAACCTTATGTTAGCAATGTGCTTGACATGTACGAGGTTCTAGGCCGAACACCAAAGGCCATAGAGTAATCTGTTGTACAACAAGCATTACCCGAGTGGAAGTGGGATATATATCACGATGGATTTCATCCAACAAGCTTACTAAGTAGTCATAAAGGTTTGACACCATCTGGGTATTTTGTCGGATAGTATTAAAAAATATGCTCACTTCTTGCCAATAAGGGAGAATGATCCATTAGACAAGTTGGCAAGGCTGTACCTGAACAGGATAGTGGCAAGACACGGAATACCTGTTTCAATCATCTGTGATCGTGATGGGAGATTCACATAAATTTCTGAAGATCATTTCAGGAAAGGCTTGGGTAATTATGTTAAGTATTAGCTTGCGTATTCAATCAAAACCGACGGCCTGAGCGAGAGACTATCCAACTCTCGAGGAATTGCTACGTACTTGCGTGATCGATTTTGGCTAATGTGGGGTTAAGATTTTGCAATAGCGTGTTTTCATTCTATAAACAACTGTTATCCGCTAGCATAAAGGACGGCCTGATGAGGGCACTTTATGGCTGAAAATGTCGATCACCTATGTGCTGGGCCGAGGTGGGAGAAGCCCAACTGACTGGTATGTTCTTGATCCAAGAAACAACAGAAAAGATC
Organism: Tanacetum coccineum; assembly: GCA_026074375.1. Classification (NCBI taxonomy): domain Eukaryota; kingdom Viridiplantae; phylum Streptophyta; class Magnoliopsida; order Asterales; family Asteraceae; genus Tanacetum; species Tanacetum coccineum. The sequence goes on from BQNB010024111.1 coordinate 25,751, forward strand.
GTCCGGATTAAGCAGAGAATGCAAGCTGCTCAGGATCGACAAAAGAGTTACGCAGATCGGAAGCGAAAGCCGATGGAGTTCGAAGTTAGGGATAGGGTTATGCTCAAGGTCTCACCTTGGAAAGGGGTTGTACGGTTCAGTAAGCGAGGTAAGTTAAACCCGAGATATGTCTGACCTTTCAAGGTATTAGGTAAGGTTGGGAAAGTTGCCTACAAGCTGGAACTTCCCCAAGAGTTGAGCAGAGTTCATCATACTTTCCATGTGTCTAATCTGAAGAAATGTTACACCGACGAACCATTAGTCATGTCGTTAGAAGGAATTTACGTTGACGATAAACTCCAGTTTGTGGAAGAGCCCGATGAAATCATGAAACGGGAGATCAAACGATTGAAACGAAGCCGGATACCATTGGTTTAGGTTCGCTGGAACTCTAGGAGAGGTCTTGAGTTCACCTAGGAACGTGAAGATTCGTTCAAACAAAAATACCCACAGTTTTTCATAAACTGGGCTTCTTCATCTACTACAAGGTCTTAAGCTTTGAGGACAAAGCTCTTTTAATGGGTGGAGACTGTAACATTTCTCAATTTCATGTCATTTTATGACTCCTATTATTCGTCACTAATTATTTTAGTCTGATACGCGTTTACTTTTAATTTAACTTTTAAGCAAAATCGCGTAGACTAGAAATAATCATTTAACGTAAACGGTCACCAAATAAATTAAGGTTTACGTCAAACAAGTGTCATATAATTATTAAGAAGATAATTATTAATCTTCGCCGTATTTTATTTTTATTGGTCACGTAAAATGGTTTACGTATCGCAATAAATACATTTAGACCACACCGAAATACCTAGACTTACCTAGACTCAAATCAACACCCACTTTTAAACCTTAAACACATAAATAATCAAATCTTGTGTAGATTTACCAACTAGGGCCGAATATGGGGAAGGATAAATAGAAATCCCTTAAAACTAACACTAAGCACGTGTACATCTAAAATTGTAATTTAAGGTTGTAAACATGATCTCTATGTTAGCTATATACATTGGGTAAAGATTACTTTGGATCCTTCTTTCTTCTTGGAAACCCACAGCAACATTATGTACACACAAATCACCTAAAAATCTTCCTAATGATCCCTAAGTACTTGTACAACCCATGTTTAATTAAAACATGTACTAAGTGTTCCTAGTTAACTCATTACACAATGGTTAATAACCATTTGGTCTCTCTTTCTCTCTTGGATGCCGCGGCTACATGCAATGTATATACACAAACCATAAGATTTACATATCTTAGCAAATCTTGTACCAAAACCTTGCAATTAAGGATGGTACTTAGTTGTTTTATCAAAATAATGTGTAATTAACTAGAAACCACTAAACCGCCTAGTTAGGAGCCGGTTTTGGTTTGGTTTGTGTGACTAGGAATATGTAACTAAGTATGTGCCTATAAATACACACACATATTCACCATTTTACACTCTTACAAAACACAAACACTTAAAAGAGTTCAACATATACACTCTCTTCTTATTCGGGTCACAAACCGCATACAAGCACACCAAGACACTCAAGTGCACGCCTACTAGGTTCGAAGAGTTTCGGGTTAGGGAAAATACACTAGGGTTTTGAGTAACTTTGGAAGCTAGGGTTAAACACGAGACGTTTTTCACTCGACTTCTCGACTCGACTTTTATTCACCCACTGTAAGGACTTATGGCTTATGCGTACTTCTATTGTCTAGGGCTTAGAATACTTCATGTTTGTAAGTAGTGTTGTGATGCAAGGTTTATATGGGTTCGGGTTCATATGAATGAAACCATACGAGACCCATCCCTTGTCATGTATGTTAACTTGTGTGGCGTTAAACTAGTTTTCATACGAAGAATAAGTCATATAAATGAGCATGAGCTTATTCGATTTCACATAAAAACAAGTATTCGATATAAACATAATATAAGTCAATGTTCAAACACGGCATTTGGGAAGCGAATATACGCAAATCTATAAGTAAACTTTATCATGCAAATAGTTGGCTCGGTTAAGGAAGCAACGTAGTATCTAAATATGATTTTGCATGAAAGAAACATAGCTTAAACGAGCTTATTTAAGCCTCAAAGCTTATCGAGTTTAGGACACGTTAATAGAACAATAAGTGTGGAATTTTAGCCATTGTTGGACCAGTTAAGCCCATTGAGGGCATAGCAGGCTCACAGCCAAACACACTGGCCCATTAGTTTCCCACCCCATTTTTATAAGCTTATGCTAATTTGTAAGCCATTTAAGCTGAAGGATTAACGAGCTTATGTAGCCACGGGCTTGGCTTAAAGCCTACCCGGGCTAAGTTTGGGCTGCAAAGCTCAAACAAGCTCATGAAGCTTATTCAATAAGCTATAAGCTGCCAAGCAGCTTATCTAATAAGCTCCAACAGAAAACTTAACTTATTTTAAGCGTGAGAAGCTTATGGATCTCATAGGATTAAGTATACACTTAGAAAATACCTATCGGGCCTTTAATGGACTCAAAAGCCTATTTACACGGCTTATGGCTTATGGGATAAGCCAATAAGTCAAAACAGCTTATTTACACTTAAGTAACTTAATTGAATCTAAACCAACTTGAAAAGCTAGCTAAACACCTTATTGGACCTCAAAAGCCTATTTCAAATTAGTTATTGGACCGAAAAGCCCAATAAGCCCAAATAAGCTCATCCGAGCTTATTTCCAAAAGTAAACAGCTTATTTTGCTTATTGGAGCTTAATGAAACCTATCGGCACTTTTTAGAACTTAATTGGGTTTAAAATGCGATTTTTACAAGTTAAGGGACTAAAAGTGACAATATCGAAACTTGGGGGTCAAAACTGTAAACTTACTTTTTTTTTAAGTTTAGGGACTGTATTTGACATTTTAAAAACTTAAGGGGCTATTTGGAACTTGTTTGGACTAAAAATGTAACTTTTCTAAAGTTAAAGGACTAAAGGTGTAAATGTGAAAACCTTAGGGCTAAAAGTGTAAATATATTGTTTTCAAGGTATGAGCACTGATTTTGACATTTTGGGAAACTTAGTGGACTCGAAATATAATTTGCAAGCATAAGGGTCATAAGCGTAAAGTTGGAAACTAGAAGGACTAAATGTGTACCTTTGAGAAGTTAAGGGGTAAATAAAGTAATAAAGAATTTTTATTAATTATTTGATAAATAGAATACTTGGAATATTTTTACGAAATAAATCAACGAGATTTATTAACGCGATTAATAAATATGAATATTTATTAATAAACACTATACTTATATATAATAGGTTATATATAATCGTACGTCCTTCCGAGAGCCAACAACTTAAACAAATTCTTCGAACGTAAACGTCGCCACATAAGTATCGATAACATGACGACACTGAAATCTCAAAGTCATTGAAATTCATTATAGAGTCATTAGCCTAAATATGTAGACTAACACTTGCCGTATTTACTTAGGTATTTGACGGTATTATTTCTTTCTATACTTTGGTGTATTTGCATTTCGCGCGGAACTACCTGCTAAGGTGAGTTCATAGCCCCATGTTTTACAATTATTTAAATGTTTTACATTCTTCGTGTGAGAACATGTTTTGTTTTACAAATTGGACGCAAGTGTACATTTTATACTATGATTTCGTGTTTGCCTAAGTAGCGATAACCCACTGAGCCCTTTTATCATGAACTGTCAATTGCTAGATTGCAAGCGCGAATGTTATAAATAGATCTATTTGGGATTGATATCCCCGTTTGGGTGAGTAGCGCTCACTGTGCCAGGTTGTCGGACAACAAACGTATACCATGTCGAATTTTGTATGTTGCGGGTTAGAACATCATTCACGGGCATTTATTGGCAATTTATTGCATTTATACATGTCGAGCTTTAGTGTCATGAGCATAGGAAAACGTAATTACTTTTTATGATGTTTGCACCTGTTGCTTAATTATACACTTAGAAATCTTGCGGTCCTACTATTGATTTACATAAACCTATGAATTCACCAACTTTATGTTGACGTTTTAAGCATGTTTTCTCAGGTCAATAAGGCACGAGGTGCTCAGATACATTGGGGTCACTCTTTGGAAGAGTCAGTACTAAAGATTTGGGGCGTATTACATTTTGGGAACATTTGTTATAAACCGAAATCTTTACTTACGTTGTCGAACAATTTGAAGCCATGAGCTTATGTAACGAACAAGTATTTTGTTAAATCCAATGTATCTTTTAAACGACACGTTTAGTGGTCGTTCTCATATCTTGTGCTATTGATCTATGAAGTAACGCCCTCGGATATTCAACATTCCGCTGCAACCCAGATTTGGGGGTGTTACAGAGATAAGGATTTTCATACCCTAACCCAAGTTTTGAAACAGTATCATAAAACGAATGAGGCTTAGGACCAAGCATTTGAATCGTTTGACTGGATTTATAAAAGATATTTTCATTACGTTTGATTTTCTCTTGCAAATCCAGAATTTCATTCAAATATATGTCCTCTCATTTCTGAAAACGTTCTTTTAAAGATTCTTGCTCTTGATATATACTCAAAAGATTTTCTTTTAGACGTGAAACTTGAATTGTTAACTCGTGTTTTTCCTTTTCAAGAGCTTCGAGTTTTGTTTTTCAAGAATAAATTGTGTTTGCAATTGATCTTTTAACTCTTTTTCTCAATCCAAAGCCTCATTGTATGCTTTCATATAGTCATGCTTGTTTTTGGTTTATTCTCAAAAACCTGTTACCTTGTTCCTTAACAACCTTATTAATCTTATTCGTTTTCTCAGCTTCAAGTTGCACATTCTGAATTAATAAGTCAAACTCAGAAATTTTCTAATCATGGGCATTGTTATCTTGTTTTACATTTTTACTATTAACCTTCACATCTGGATCATCAAATATGATTTTGCTATCAATTTGATCATCATCATATGTGGCTTTAATATATTCCGCTTGTTCAAGATAAAATTGTTCATGATCACCTTTTGCGAACATATCATTGATGAAACTCGTTTGAGAATCATTTACCACTTTTGCAAAGTCTGAATCATAAAATGGTCCAGCATTAGTATCATTGTTGACAGATTGAAGCCTTGCCATCATGATGCATGTTTCATTGAGCTCTTCCAATTCCTCTGAGTCGGGTACATCAACTAGCAAGAAGTCATTTTCTTCATTGTTTAAATCAATTCATACCTTATCTTTCTTTGCCAACAACATCTGCTCTTTAAAGTAATTGGAATCACGAACCTTTGGCTTTGGACAAACTCTTGCATAATGACCCTTCTCATTGCAGTTGTAGCACTGAACATTCTGCATGTTTCCTAAATTAGCACTTGTCTTTAGAACTCGTTATACTGGTGCATTATTACCATTAGCTTGTTGACCATAAGTAGCATTCCTCGAATTCCCAACAACTCTGCCTGTGTTTCTACCAGCATTTCCAGCATTCCCAACATTCTTGCTTTGAACATTCACACAACCATCCTGGACATAAACCTGATTGTGAGTGTTTGAAGATGCATGAAGACAGTTGTTCGTTGGTGTGAAATATTGCTGAGTAATTGCTTTTGCTAGAAGCATCATTGTTGTTATGAGATTATATGTAGGATCGTCATTACTTGCATCTCATTGAAACTCAAATGATTGAGTCTTAGCATCAAAATCAACTACCAATAAAGGATAAGTGACATAGTATGGTGATGATGTGTGAGATGAAGATGGAGAAGCAGATGGGTTTACAATAAGGGTAAATGGATCATGTGTTCTGGCAGCTCTTTTAGCTCTCGAAGCATTCGCATTTTTCTCATTTTGTTTGAGCTAATCATACAACTGATCATAGTCAACCTCATTTATATTTTTCTCTTGATGAACCATGGTGACATACTTATCCCATTCAAGTTGCAATGAGTTGAGAAACTTTGTGTTCCTAGCAATGGCTTGAGGTAAACAACTATGATGTTCAAGATCATTCATGATTTTTGAGAAACGTAAATAATAAGACTCAATGGATTCTCCCGGCATCCCTTTGAATTTGTCAAACTCATCAAGAAGTCTCAAAGTCTGTTCTTGTTTGCTCAAATCGGTACCTTGCATAAGCCTTTTTACCTGTTGCCACATAGCTCGTGCAGTTTTGCATGCGTCTACAGAATTATAGATATCATTTGGAATTCCCAACAAAACTGCATTCATTGCATCTATATCCGCTTTAAACTGTTTCTTGTCATTTCCCATAAGATATGCCTCTTCTTGAATTCTCTTAAATGGTGGAACACGAGGATTGCCATCTGGGTTCCCTTGATCTTCAATTTCTTTCATTTGATATGGACCATTCTCAATCGAATCCTTAAGCATCTTACCATATTCCTTCTTTCCATCAATATATCTCACAAATCTACTCGACCAAGGAACATAACTCCCCTTCTCTAACATCGGTGGACGATTCTCTTCACCGACATCAGCAATTGCTTGATTATGAGAAGCATCCATTTTAAACAATTCAATACGAATCGTTTAAGACAATAAAGAATGATAAATGTGAAATCAAAGTATGATGAACAATTAGAAATACAATGGTTTAAATCAAAATTTATCTAAACAGTTTCAGCCGACTTAGTAATCGGAATCTAATAACCAATTTCAAATCCCAAACCTTGATTAAAGTATTCATAAAAACCTCCCAACCAAATTCGGATTCCTTTTTAGAGACTATATTCAAAAAATGAGGAACCACTGTAACCACGAATGAGGAACACTGAATTCGGATTGCATAAGACCTAATTCACAAGTGTAAAGCACCGAATTCGTAATTATGAAGCACCGAATTCGTATTAATGAAACACGGATTCCGCGGTTATGAAATACCAAATTCATATTTACAAAAATTCTGAGCACCGAATTTGTATTTCCCCAAGAACCAAAATCACAAATGAGGATGAATAACCGTTTGTCCAAATTCATATTATCAATACACACTAAACATCGGAATTATTACCAGATAAACCTTTTATTTCCAGAATTCTTCCAAAGACAACAAATTCGACTAAAACACACAATTTTCACACCCAAATCGATCCTAATGTGTTTAGGGATGTTTCGTTTAAATCCAATATTCTTGTCTTAAACACCAAGAGTATACCAAAACAATCTCAATATAATGAAGAATACCATATTTCGTTTATACGATGAAGATACTTTAATTTGATCTTAACACGATGAAGAATACCAAATTCATATCTTAAGTCAACTCGAATCAATCAAAACTAAGGTAATAATTCGTTCTTTTTGTAGTATTTTGTTACTATAACGTATTTACACCAAATGATAGGATTTGATGATAAAAGAACGTCAAATAGTAAAAATATGATCAAAAAGAAACCAAAATCTTACTAAATATACACAAAAATTCGATTTTTAAAGAATTTGAACTCGATTTATGCACTTTGGTTAACACATATCAAGCTGTTCCTTTCTTGCTGTTGATATCACTTGATTATTAGGCTCCTTTTTTAGCATTGTATCCTATTAGGAATGGTTAAGTTTTATAACAGGAGAAAATAGAGAAGATAGATATCAACTTGATGTGTGTTTTATAAAATGAGAGAACAAAAGTGAATTAGATGTTTACAAGGAATGAGGATAGCTTTATCTAAATGTTTATTTTATCTTATTATTTTACTAATCTCATTAATATCTTCTACTTAGCTATTTGGGTAATAATCTAACTTAGGCCTTATTAGCCTTTTTTACAAACTATTAAGAGAAAACTACATATTATTTTTTTGGTCCTATTTTACCGGGTATATCACCTTTTGGTCCATTTTTTTAAAAATTTACGGGTTTATAGCCAAACCGAGTATCCATTTCACAATTTTGTGCCCAAATCTAACAATTTTGGTTCACATATTTGAGCAAACCCGAGTATCCTTTTCTATCATTTGAGCCAATAGATTTCAACGAAATTGTTAGATTTGGCTCTTAATGTGAATGGGATACTAGGGTTTTGGCATAAACCGCAAATTTTTAAAAAAATATACCAAGTGTGATACCCGGTAATGATAGTGACCAAATTGGGTTTTTCTTCAAATATTAAATACTAAATATTGTTAATTATTACAAAGATCAATTATAAAAATAATACACACTTTTATATTCCTAACAAACATTATATATTCTTCTTATGGGTCATCAGCAGTATATATTCATTGTATACTAATGAATAATGCATTATAAATATATAACCATTACAAGTGCTCATATGTATGTAGACAATAGGCTGAATGCAATGGCTGCGTGAGCGACCGTGTGTGGCAGAGAATGTAGTTGCAGATTGAATTAAAACACTGCTAATGGTATCTTTCACAACGAATCTGAATTCTATTTTAATGAAGTCTATTGCTTCAAATTCAGAAGTAAGAGCTAATGAGCATGGGCGCATTTACTTTACATAGCTCCTCGCCTTGCAACAGCCATGAAGGTCTTAGAAAGAGACTGGTACATGACACATCAAAACTTTAACCAAGGATGCCTAAAGCGTGGAACAAAAACCATAGCAAACTCTAATGTTGTAGGCTTCCAGAAATTAGTTGTTTCATTTTAGACCATGAGTTAGGACTGAGATACAACTTTATCTGTATTTTGTGTTCAAGATTTATAAAAATATATGTTAGAACATTTCTTCTTGGCTTTTATTTGAGAAATCGAATCCCATTTCCTTCTCTCGAATATTTTTTATGTTAGTTTAAAGATTCTTAGTAATGTTGTGCTGGGCTTTAGAACATCGTACGCAATCGAACCGCCGCCAAAAACTCGGTTTTCATAACCTCGTTATCAACAAATGTCGAGTATAAACATTATACTTGTGATAAACGAGTTTTGAAAGTAAATGAAAAACATATTTAAATGCCCTAAACGATAATTTCGTCAATGACGAAATTTTGTTAAACTGTGCCAAACATCGATTGATATGAAAAATTTATTGTCACACTCCAAAATATAAGCGCGTGGCTAAATGGAAAATTTCTTAAATGAACTAACGTCACTTAAGCATTCGTCTCAAATGAACAGCGGAAGTCTTAAACTTGAAACCACTATGACTAAAAGCAAAATTTTCTTAGTTCAACAAAACACAAACTAGGATTAAGCTTGCCAAATAAAACTAAATGGGGGTGTGGGGACCAACATATCTTTAAGCCTTCTCTTTTCCTTTTGAGCTCGAATCCTTATCTTTTCCTAAGATACATGCTAAAATGTCAGCTACGTTGGTGAGTTTATAGTTTAACTATATACAAAATAATGTACTTAATAATAAAATCAAGCCATTTTGATATACCAATAATAAGAAAATAATAACTTGCACATAATTATTCACTGCATATTTACTACACAACTTGTTGGTTTACTTTACAAGCTTTCGAATTACTAAACGGACATATCATGATATAATCTACTTTACACTTCTAAATAGTTCTAGCATCAGATAAGCAAACCGGACTTTCAAAACATAAGGCATGAATGATTAAACAGGTAAAAACACATTTTTACACAATACTATGCATGTATCCCAGTTTGAAAAAAAGTCTCATGGAACTCACATTGCACTTCAACTAGCTTTTACTCCTGCTAATAAAGGCCTCCTTAAACCTTGTTAACTAAAACCCCTTTCCACGAAATCGAATCTAACACATCTTGCTTTTCCATGCTTAACTTTTCTCCCTCTAACTGCCCTTTTTTATTTTGCAGGTTTTTTTAGGTCATTTGTTTTTCTTTGACAATGATAATGAACAGTTATCGGTATCTATCTAAGAGTGGGCAAAAAATAATGAGCAAACTAAACTTAGGGCCTGTTTGGTTGGTTTTTTAATTAAGTTCTGTAAAATTAAAGTGACTATTTGGATATATGTTGTCTGTTTGTAAATAAATATATAGCTGTTTGTTTTTGGTGCTAAATAAAGTGTCTGAATAAAAAATTACTATTTTACCCTTTTATATGAAATAGGTGAATTTAGAGGTTAAGGAGTGAAAGGGTAAATATGTAAAATTAAGGTAACGGGGGTTGGACTAATTTGAGCCACTCTTCCCTGGCTTTTTCTATGAGGTCTATGTTAATTTTATTAGCACTAAAAAACATTCCATCCCCCCACCCTCAATTGTTGGACCTTAATTAACTTATCTATTTTTCAATTAAGACACTTTAAGTTGTTATCAAACACTACCTTAATCCTAGACTTATCCAACTCATTCAAATAATAAAGCATTATAGCCTCCTTAGATCAACTATGATCACTAATGATCCTTTTAACTTCTTACTTAACTTATATTATAAACTGGGCAGTTAATCTCGGCGATATCTCGTCGAGATCTCGGATCTCGGACCTAGAAAAAATCTCGGTGGTAAATATCGGAACCGATATTCTCGGCGATATTAGACGAGATTTTGTCGAGATTTTGATATCGGATCTCGGTGAGATAAAGAAAATCTCGTTTTTGGATTTTTTTTCTTTTTTTTTCTGGCAGCCCACTTCTTTTTCTTGGTGATGGGAAGAATGAAGAAGATGAAGGAGAAAGAATGAAGAAAGTAAAGGAGGCTACAATATTAAAAAGGTTGTGTAAACCTAATGTTAGTGTTTCTTGGCCCACCAAGGAAAATTATACAATGGGCTCAATATATAAGTAAATGGGCTTAAATAAAAATAGATCAAAACACCATCAAAATCAATATAATATAATTTTTGCAACATATGCATAATATATATAATTAAAAATAATAAAAACATTAATAAAATTATTAAAAATATACAAAGTTTGCAGATTATATATAAAAAAATATTAAAAATAATAAAAAACATATATATATTTAATATTCTAGATAATATAAAAGCCGATATCTCACCGCGATAACCGATATTTCAAATCTCGGTCCTTGAACAATATTTGAAATCTGACTGAGATAACTGCATAGATTATAAACGGTAGCACCACAACAAAAGTAAGAAAAATATGGGGGTCACATTTATCGCCTTAACAAAGTAAAAGACCGCGTTAACTTTCGATTTTATTTGTGGAAAGTATGTTTTCTTTTAACATAAATGTTTGTATCAACTTTGTACTCTTTTTTTATTGTATAGATTAGGCGTGTACTCGTATATAACAACATGATTTATAGCGGTGAATACTTATAGTTGAGATATTGTGGTTAAGTGTTTCGTATAACGTTTAGCATTTGACGTTTTCAAGTCTTCATTATCATCAAAGATGACAACAACATCATACGAGTTGAAGAAATTGAAATATAAATCATAGAGAGATTGTGATCAATCTATAAAAAAGACAAAAAATGATATAATTTTAGTAACCACATAAATTTTAAAGGGATTTTCTAACTTGTGCCCTAAAGGCACAAGTTAAAGATTGTGATCAATATATAAAAAAAACAAAAAAAATAGTAAAAATGGTATAATTTTAGAAACCACATAAATTTTAAAGGGATTTTCTAACTTGTGCTTCAGGGGCATAAGTTAAAAAGTGTCCTACTATCTGCGTGTCATCTTCTGAATGGTCAGTCAATATTTGTGGGGCCTGATATGAAGACCACTTAATGACTACTAGCCATTCAAGAGGGTGACACGCCGGCTAGGAGGCCATCTTTAACTTGTGCCCCCGTGGCACAAGTTAGAAAAACCCATTTTAAAACAACATTTTATGAGAGCTAGGTGAGCTAAGTACCAATAACATGTTTATATGGTTGCACCGACGAAGGTACCAATTGCACGTTAAACCAAAATAACAATAATGAAACACTTCGAAAATAAATCATGATGATAAAAAAATGCTTTATGTTTTTCTATGAATATTTAACAAAATCATTCGTAAATGTTATTGAGCCATTAAGTATAATAGGCATCCAAAAATTAATGGGCAAGATCTAAGTGTTTCGGCATAACAATTCGCCTTGAGGTCAGTTATTGGCCTTCCTTCCCCTGGATAGACGAGTTAAGGCTTTATACTCCAAAATTCACATTCCATCTTTTCTCACTTGGTTCGATGAAAAAAATAGTAAAAATGGTATAATTTTAGAAACTACATAATTTTTAAAGGGATTTTCTAACTTGTGCTTCAGGGGCATAAGTTAAAAAGTGTCCTACTATCTGCGTGTCATCTTCTGAATGGTCAGTCAATATTTGTGGGGCCTGATATGAAGACCACTTAATGACTACTAGCCATTCAAGAGGGTGACACGCCGGCTAGGAGGCCATCTTTAACTTGTGCCCCCGTGGCACAAGTTAGAAAAACCCATTTTAAAACAACATTTTATGAGAGCTAGGTGAGCCTATTAAATAAATAAGCCCAAGCCCGTTTGTGGGTTTGAGTCCATTAGGATTTATAGGTTATGTAACATCTATTATGTCTTAATAAACACTAGTTATAAAGTCTGTGCACGCACGGACTTTTTTTAAATTTTGTAATAATGTATTTTTATCTATTAAGTAACTCACTTAGAGCATCTGCAATGGGGTGGTTTTGCAAAGCTTTTTAATGTTTGAAAAAGCTTTTTAAAAGCTTTTTAGCATTATGAACAAAGGCCTTTTAAAAGGTTTACAAGAAAGACTTGGCATTAGCCAAGTCTTTGAAGCAAAAGCTTTTCATATACAACTCATGTGATAAATGCTACAAGTCAAAATTACTTTACCATTAATTATCATAAATGCTCCAAGTCATTGAAGACTTGGAGGATTGTGGATGCTCTTAAATATCTCCTCTAATGCATTGAATTGTATTATATTGAATTCTTCAAGACTCGTTCATGCATGGAGTTTAAATAAAAAAAATCATTATGATCTTATCTCATGGTTGGCCTGGTCTGGTTCTTTCTTGAATGAAGTCAGGCTTTTCGAGCTAGTAGAAGGATAGAGACTCCCCAAAGCAGAGATAAGAGAATTAAAGTGTCTTAAATGGTTTTGTTTGTTGTATCAAAAATAATTATTATGTATGTTTTTTGATATTGTTGTATCAAAAATAATAATTATGTAGTATAAAACTCAGATAAATAAATCCAATTTACATGTTTTCTTGATCAATACATGGGCGTCTGCTTTTATAGCCTCTGCCATCTTGCATGTTGCCTTCTCTATGGTGATGTGGGATGCATCTAAGTAAACCATAAGTCATTAAATAAATCCTTTAATTCTAAATTCAACTGCATGAATAACATAAGTCATTATTCACCACCGGTGCTCCTACATTAGAAGATCTGTAGTTGTCGACCTGAATTTGGAGCAACCGATGTTATTTCAGAGTCAAGTTTTTTATACTTTCTCCGCCTTTTGGCTAAGATCAAGTGTAGTAACTGTTCTTATCATTTTAATATATGTGAGCCATCGGCTCACTCGATATTATTCTTATTTTTTCTGGGAAAGATCCATCGCAATAGCTTGCTATTGGGGTCTTGGCGAGTCGCCTTGGCATTGCACTATTGCCTTGGCTTGGCTCACCCTTCCGGTCTCCGTTTAAACTTGAGATAAGTAATATATTTGGACTATTACCACCTAATTTACTGTTGATCAACTATGTCATATTGAGTCCCTTATGTGTTTTGCTCCTTTCATTCATTTACATGAAAGTTCACAGCTTATTTTTCACACATGCCCAAACCGGTATTGAGATGTTGTACTAAACACATCCAACACAATAAAAGATGAGTGGTTTGTAACAGCGTGTTAGCGTAGATCAATGCTTAAAATTAACTTAAAGCAAAGTGTCATCGGTATATTTTTTCATTCCAAGTTGTTAGTTACATGTGTTATACATCTAAGGTTTTCATCATGTCTTAGAGAGGGAGTTATTGTTAGCCTGAATGACCCTCGTTATAATAGACATAACACTTATACACAATAATCTGATATGACTACTTTTAGATTTCAGCAAATACGGAAACACTTTTGAGTATGTTTTATGTTATTTATCGGTAATAAAAAAATAATTTGTACATCAAAATCATCACAAACCATAAGAAAAAACATAATTAGTATGTGAGGTAGTTTACTGTGTGGCTCCCTAATTGTTTTTATTTTACAGTTTTTCAAAACTCAAGTGGTATCCAAATGGATTGGGCTGTTTGGGTAAATGGTCAAATGGGTTACTTTTAAGTGGAGGTCAGTAACAGAGCGAGTGTCAAAATAGGATTTGAAGATATAAATTTCGTTTATTTATCAAAGTTACTAACATATATATAGTTGGGATACCTGTGCATGATGAGCTCATGAGCACCAAAAGTAGGAATAATATCTTTAGACTTCGGATGAGGAACTTCACGACACCACTCATGGTTAAGAGTTGCTTCGGCTGTTATCCGATGTACATATTCCAAATTACCTTGCATGTTTGGGTGGTTTCAACCAACATAGCCTGCACTACAAAAACTGGTCCTGCACCAGGTGGACCCATTCTTACTCTCATTCGGTCTTTAGAATCGGACACCATGGTTTTACCCCTTGCTAAGGAAAAAAAGAGTATAATGTAGCTTACCATCTGGTAAAAAGAGTGCTATATGATTATATCTATGTAAAGTCAGCTGATGGCATATGATTATAGTTTGAAGGCTAAGCCTAAATTAATCTAGACTCTACTCATGTGCACCACAGATGTCATGAATAACAAATGCATAAAATATGCCTAAAACTACAATGGATAAAGTTACTCATCAAGTATATTATAAAGTATCAAATGTATAGCAACCACAAAATCAAGAGCAATAATATACCCAACTAAAAATAATCACTCTCGAATGTATAAAACTATATACCGATTAAATGTTACCACCATGAAGATTTTGTTTTGACTTTACACATAAATTAACAATTAAACATAAACCCATGGTTAGTTAAGCTGCAGAAAGTAAGAGTTATACACATAAACCATGATTAGTTAAGCTATATAGAGTAAAAGTTTGAAAAAAACACTTACATAATCCATTAAAACCAGAAACGAAGTAGATTAAGAAGTTTTACCTCCTTTGTGAAGCAACGAATAAGCATCATCTACCCACTTGTAAGAAAAACCTAGAAACAATTTATTAAAAGTTTGAATAAACCCATGATTGTTACATGATGAGATTCCGATTTTGTTTTGCTAAAATTAAGGTTTTTTTGGTTTGTGTCGATGTGATAAAGAGGTATGGGAAAGGACGGGATTTTTTATAAAAAATTTATAGTTATCATACATATTGGGGGCTGAGAGTTGCGGTTTTGTTATCCTAAATTTTTGTTTTAACCCCTAATATTTTTATACATAGTCCCGCATTTTATAAGCTGTATTTTTTATATTTTTGACACATATACTTTTGTACTCAAATTTGTCAAAAAAAACGAATTTATATATTTTTTTACCAAATCTAGAAATATTTAAGCTTCTTTTCTAAATATTTAAAAATAAAAATAATAATAATAATCCAATTATTACTTAATAAAGTATGATTTTATTTTTTTGAAATACAAAAGTCCCTACTTGAGATTTTGCTTTATTATATATATATATATATATATAGAGTTAATTGCATAAATGGTCCCTGTGGTCTGTCGGGTTTAACGAAAAATGTCCCTAAACTTTTTTTTCAGTTTACAAAATCTAACATGATATCACAGTTTTAGGTAAGATCCACCAACATAAATTGCTATCCTCCGGTCATCGACTACTTGCCGGTGATTCAGAGGGATCTCGTTTTTTTTGTTCTCTTGTTTTTTATTTATTTATGATTTTATTTTCGTATTCCATTCATAAACTTTTTATCCTAGCTGTCAAAACACACAAAATATGTTGAGTTGCCTTCGATCAACCATATATTTTTTTTCTTTCTCATCAAATTGTTCTCGTTGTCGAAGATAATTGTCGTTGACAACAAAACCACTAAATTGTCGCTCCCTCCTTAAGGCAAAGCAAGCCATGAAGTAAAAAAATAGCAAACGTCACAAAAAATGGAGAAAACCGTGAAGCAATATACTATTATGTTTTCAAATACAAGTTCATCTCCGTGCAAACGATCAACGAAGAAGAAAAGAAAGAAAGAAGAAGAGAATTCTACATTCTATCCAGTTTGTTCGTCCGAAAGACTCTCGTTCAAACTGCGAGGGAGTGTCAAACGAGTCATTGGCCCAAGCCCGAGTGTGGGCTTGTGGTCCATTAGGTTTAGGGTTGCTTATTATCAAAACTATCTATTTATTATAAATAGACATGTTTTCACATATATGTAATTTATTCAATCAATATATCCATCTTTCATATACTTTAACAAACTAACATAAACAAAACAATACATGATGTTTATATTTTGTGCTTCTTTTTGTACGTTCATTGGGGTTTGTTTGTTTACATGCGTTAATATGTCTTAGTAATAAACGGACATAAACGAACGCGGACAACGACCTCATTTTCTTAATGTTAGTACAAAATGTGTTATGGGTCGAAAAGATGGATCTCGGGTGATTATTGGGTTGGGCCAATGATGAGATCTTGTACTAAACCAAGCGATAAGATGATCTCCTGCACAATTAAAGGTAAACCGTTAGTCTTATCGTGGGGACGGACCACACGATTAGACTCCAGTGTGAGAGTAAGTAAACATGTTTGTCAGAGAATGTCAGAGTATGTGTGTGTAAAATGTGATTAGAAAATCATACCTTGTGGGGTGTCAGAGTACCCCTTTTTATAGGTAAGCCAAATATTAGGTTTTCCTAGTATTTCGCTTGGGCATGTTGGTGGGCCGAAGTGGGACCCTTGTCAGGCAGGAGTCCGCTTGTAATCGTGACTTGCGGATATGGGTTTGCTTAGCGGACTTCCGCTGACCTGTGGAAGTGTCCTCTGGAAACCCCTCGTCCGTCTTGCTGCTTCCGGACCGTAGCTAGTTTGGCTTGGGCTTAGTTTTGGCCCATTGTGCTTTTCGATTGTCCTATTGGGCCTGGGCCCATGTATGGCTTATGTAGTCCAGGCCCAAAGGCCTGCTATACGTGTTATACATCTTCAAGTCCCCCCAGTCTAGTGTCTCTATTGCATGCGACTTTGTAGCGTGCGGTAGATATTACTAGACTTAGGTTCTGGTATTCTTCTTATCATTGCGTCTTCCGTGACTACTAGTTTCTCCGCAACATTTCTCCACCCTTGTTAGGTGGGATGTGGGCAATGTGGCTGCTTCGTGGCCTTTCACATTCTGACTGATTTGACTGTCCGGTCCACTTGCGCAATTGTCATCACTATCTTCACTGTTAATCCTAGCCGTTGACTTGGAAGTCATGGCCACGTGTAAACATCTGGGAGTATTTTGAATTTACTATACCTAGCGTATAAATACTCAATTTGTTTTTCACTGTGTTTTTTCCACTTCTTCCACTATTTCGCCATTGTTAAAACTTTTCGAGCTAACCTTTTTATCTGCACTTTTCCGTTCTTTAAAGAATTTCAAGTTTCCAGGTTAGGTTTTTAGACTCCTTTCTTCCATCATGAGTGAAATTATAGATATTAGGTATGTTCTTTCCCAAAAAGCACTTGATGCTTTTTGTGACAAGTTTCATATCCTAGAAGAGGTGCATCCCATTTTACCCAATCAGAATGATGTGATGCATGAGAGGCCCGCTGGGAAAATTGGATTGTATACTAGATATTTTGACTATGCCAACTTTAGGTTACCCTTGTCCACCTTCCTTGTTGACGTACTTAGGCATTTTCGCATCAATATATCCCAACTCTCTGTTATTGGGGCGGCTAAGGTTTCTCATTTTGAAATCTTATGCCGTGTTTATGGGATTATACCAACTGTTAGGTTATTCAGATGTTTTTATGTAAATTCTAAAAAGAGTGGATGGATGTCGTTTAGTAAGCGTTCCGATAATGCTCCCGTATGTTATACAAAACCCCTTGATTCTCTCAAAAATTGGAACGATCACTTTTTCTGGGTGGACAACTTTGCTTGTCCTGCTTCGTTTCCATGGCATACTGCCAAGCACGTGATTAGGGATCCTGCTCTAGTGGTGGCTGACTTTAATGCACGAGATTATGCTACTCTTGTTGCTCACCCCTCTCCGTTCTAGAAGTTCCTAGAAGCATTCATGTGCTTGGTTGGACTGAGCCGCTATTACCCTTTGGAAGAGGAAACTTATCCCCTATTTTGCATAAAAACGGAGAGGGTAGGTGCCGTCTGCTACATATATGCGTTATGTGTTTTGCGGCTTGTTGTTTTGTTTTTAACTATGCTTTTGCTTTGTGCAGACATGGATATCTTTGCTTTTATACATGCCTCGGATCCTACCAAAGTAAAAAATTTTGAGCGGGAACGGAATGAGGGTGAGCCACTATTGCAGGAGACTACCATTGGTCGCACTGTTCCTCTGCGTCCGATTGCGCCTGATCGTACTGAAAGTAAACTGGAAGCAAGTGTTGACAGGCTTTTTGATGAGGGTGGTAGTGGTAATCAAACGAAACAAGGAGATTCTAAAGGTGGTAGAAAAGGTGCTAACATTTAGCCGGTTCGTGAGCCTGCGGATACTGTTGTTGAAGATGTGACTCCTTTGCAGCCGAGACGTCAAAGCAAAAGGAAAACCGTGGTTGTTGATGCTGGTGAGTCTTTCCATCCTCTCAAAAGGTTAAGGGAGGATCACGGAACCCCAAGTGGGACCTTCGTAGGTGTCAAGTCTATGTCTACGGTCCAGCGGTTACTTGCTTGAGCTGTGTTGAATGTTGAAGTCAAGGTTTTGGCCATACCCACCTTACCTTTGATAGCTTCCGTATCTACCACGCCGGAGCATGAGGGTGGAGATCATACTGCATCCGTGGCTGAACCCAACCTCCGTACCATTGGAGCTCCTCAAAGGTTCATTATTTCTTTAGACTCCTCTCATCATTCAGGTGCTAATGTTGCGGAGGCTGAAGTTGATTCTCTTGTCATGTCTTTCGTGCCGATTATGACAACTGCTACTACCATTACCCATACGGTTGACCTTACTTCGGTTTCTAAAGAGAAACTTGTTGAACCTTCTTCGTTGTTTGCTGGTTCTTCTTCAGCTGGTGGAACAGATCCTGCTATGGGTGGCTTCTCGGATCTTACTTGTAGTGACTTTCTTGTTGGTGGTATCCGCACTGTCATCGACCCTGATATTGATCTTCAGAAAGTTTACGTTCCCCAATGAAGCATGACTAATGGGTCCCGCCTTGATGACGGTCGCATCTGTCGTGAGATGGTTGATGAGTTTGCTCCTCCTAAGTTTTTTGCATCTGTTCGTGGAATAGAACATGACCAACTATTTACTAAGTTTAATGTTAGAGCTGCTCGCTAAATGTCTTTGAGTGTCGAGGTAAGGATGCGTGCTGAGTATAATGTTAAGGAGAGAAGGAGGTTAAAGTCTGTTGTTGAGAAGCAGGATGAGTTACTGAAGGCCGGGGATGGAGAGATTGAGAATCTTAAAGCGCAACTGTTGTTGAAGGAAACAAAAGTTGCGGAGGCTACTCGCCTTCGTGCCCAGACTTCTAATCTTGAAGGTGTGGAAAAGTCCCTTCGGGATGAGGAGAACAATTTAAAGGAGTGTAACGCCATCCTTGAAGAAAATGAGCAGAATGCTCTGGATGTGAAGGTGACAGATCTTGAAGCTTTAGTGGTGGGCAAGGAACGTGATCTGACTTATTTGAATGCCCAGCTTACTTCTGTCAAATCTCAAAATGACAACCTTATGGATCAGGTACGCACTTTTACACTTAGGTTTTTTCTCTTTTTTATATCTTTCTATTTGTATATTTCCGCATAATTATAGGTTCATGAGCTGGAGATATCTTCTGTCGGACTCCAAGAGAAAATCACGGTGTATGATAATTATATGAAGCAACTAGAGAAATTTCAAGATGACCGGATTAAAGTTGTTAATGACAAGTTGGAAAAGTTGGATGCGGATCTTGCAGAGATGGCTTGTCACTTGGAAGAAAGATTCTATCCGCATCTTTTGAACACCATATCCGGCCGAAGGTGGCTTCTGACCCATGGCCTAAAGCTTTTTCTTGTTAAATGTCTGAATTCCTCCGAGTATCTTACGGCTTTGGGGGCTGCTATCTGCCATGCTATTAAGAAGGGGATGCAGAGTGGTCTTGCGGCCGACATTGATCATGGTAGGGAAGGCAGGAGCCTGGCAGATGTTGCTGCTTACAACCCTGATGCGAAAGCAGATTTTAACTCCGCCCTTCAAAAGTTTTCTGTGAGGTGGACTTCCCCTTGCTCGCTAAACTAAAATCTCACAAGGATGCGAGCATAGAGGACATCGTAAATGTGCTTCGACTGGAAGCTCCTCTTGCTAACGCTCCTGGAATGAATGATTTGCAACCTGACATTAAGCAGTTGAGGGTTCCTATCCATAGATCCGAAGATCATGTGGTGCTTGGTGAAACTTCTCTGTCGTTTTCCCTTAGTGTTTTGCATTCTCGTGTGGAACGAATCAGGGAAAAGATTGCAGCACAACGGTCAGCCCTTGTTGGTGTTTGGACCCCTTTGTCGGAACCCTTATTTGTTACAAGTTTGATGGGTGAGGCAAGCATGTCCGGTGTGGTACCAGCGGCTTCTATGACTACAACTGCCCTATCTACCACTTTTGCTTCTGCCAGCTCCATTCCTCCCATTTATACAGATGATTATGAGATTGTAGGTGTAGATGGTCAAGAAGGTGCAGGTACGGAGCTGTTGCTGATAGGAATGTTGCCCCCTTTCCCAATGTTGATGATGTGGAACTAAATATCCCTCAGTGACTCTTTTATTTGTTTATAATGCTTTCTAAGATATTTTGCCGTGACCGTATGTGGTCTCTTTGTTATGGTCTTTTGTACGTGGATAACTGTTTTATCCGTTATATACCGCGGTCGCTTGCGACCTTTTTGGTACGGTAAAGTGTACTTATACAATTTTAATATTGTAATGCTTAATATGGTTCCGCTATCGTTTGAATACCATTATGATATTTATAACATGATAGTCTTACTTGAATATTTGTGGGTTATTCTCCCAATACTGGGTTTGCAATACCTATTATGTATATTTGAGTGAATTGTTAGGTTACTTATCCTTTTGTTATACGGAATAACGTTTGTTAGGTCATGCCCTATAGTGTGTGCGCTTTAAATCACGATAAAAAAATAACTTTGCAAAGTAAAGAACAAAAAATTTAAAGTAAAAATTTATGAAGGAACTAGCCTTCACTTTCAATAAAATTAAAAGGACATTGACAATGTCATAAATAAGATAGATTGAAATGCATTACACCCATACGGATTCCGCAGAGATAAACAAATACCAAACATTCAGATCTTCATAATAATGGCTAATACCCGAAGGTATTAGCCTTCAAACGTCATAATAAATACAAGAGCAATTATTTAGCCAAGGTAAACTAACCGAGTTAACGAATGATACCAAAAACTAAACGATTACTAAAGTATATGGAATTACACGTTGTCTCCTATGGAATTGATAACGTTGCTCGACCTCTTCTGCTCTTTTTCTCCTCTGAAAATCGACTTTTATGGTTTAGGTATCGAGAATATGATTTAGCACACTGAAAACTCGTTTTTGAGTTTTCTATTTATAAGGTCTGGAAGTCGGTTGGATACGGCATATCCAAGTGTTGGATACGGCGTATTGGGGATTTCTTAGAGTAGGGACCACGCTTGATATCTTCCAGAATATTTAAATACTATATCTTGAATACGGCGTATTGAGTCTCTCTGGATACGGCGTATTGATCTTTATCCTTCTGTGGTCTTTGGTGAGTGCATGCATGGATACGCCGTATCTTCTTTGATGGATACGGCGTATTGGTCTTTAGAATAGTAATCTTTAAAATATCTTCATTTAAGCTCCAGAATGCGCGCCTTTTGCTAACTTTCACCAATTACTCCATAATTACTGCAATTCTTAAATATAAACGATTAAGTAACAATTCTTTGCAATAACTATACAAAATGGGTTAATAACATAGGATAAATGATGCTATAAAATAGACGTTATTTGATGTCATCAAAGTCCGAATCTACAGACAATGTTGTCCACACAATTTTTTTGATCTGATTGCCACTGATGGTTGCAACTGGTTTTGCTTCAATCCACTTTGTGAAGTAGTCAATAGCTACTATCAAGAATTTGACTTTCCCAGGTCCTTCCAGAAAAGGTCCGGCTATGTCAATACCCCATTTGTAGAACAACCATAGAGACGCGATTGGAGTTAGCTTTTGCTGTGGATTCTTTGGAACAGGTTTGTGAACTTGACAGTCTTGGCACGCCCTTATTAGTGTCCTCGCGTCCTTATGCATGGTAGGCCAATAATAACCGATCCTTAAGGCTTTGGCCATGACAGATCGTTTGCCTGTGTGCATGCCGTAAGACCCTTCATGTATCTCTCCCAGTACATAGTTTGCTTGAAGTGGCCCTACGCACCGTAGCCATGGTCCAAGGAAATATTTCTTGTAGAGGGTCCCATTAAGTATGGCAAATCGCTATGACTTGGTTCTTATTGCTCTTTCTTTTTTCACATCTGCTGGCAGGGTTTCCACCGTGAGGTATTCAAAAATAGGAGTCATCCAGGTATCTCCTTCTTCTTCTATTACTGCCAGCATTTCCACTTCACTTATTGATTTTTCTTTCAGTTCTTTAACCAACACTTGCTTACTCAAGTGCGCAAAGCTCGTGGATGTTATTTTGCTTAGTGCGTCTGCTTTTTTTTCACTTCTAGGGACTTGTCTGATTGAGAACACTTTGAAACTGCTGGTAAGTGTTCTTACCTTTTCCAGATATTGAATCATGTTAGCCTCTTTTGCGACGTATGTTCCGTTTACTTGGTTGGCCACCAATCGTGAATCAACATTTTCCTAAAGATTTTTAACACCCATTTGTTCCGCTATCCTTAATTCAGAAATCAAAGTTTAGTACTCCGCTTCATTGTTTGTAGCGTTAAACCTTAATCTTAGGGCATAAGTGAATTCCATCCCTTCTGGGTTTGTGAGTATCAGTCCCGCCCCGGAACCATATGTGCAGGATGATCCGTCCGTAAACAAAATCCATGGTTCGCGGAGTTCTTCTTCTACTTCCATCAGAGTATCCGGAGAGTCCTCTTCTGGTCGTTCGATTATGAAGCTTGCTAATATCTGCCCCTTAACTGATACTCTAGGTCTGTAATGTATTGCGTATTCTCCTAATTCGATGCTCTATTTCTGTAGCCTCCCTGCTACTTCCGGTCTTGATAATACCTGCTGTATCGGTTGGTCCGTGATTACTATGATTAGGTGTATTTGAAAGTATCTCTTTAGGCGCTTACTGGCATGTACCAAGGCCAGCACTAATTTTTCCATTGATGTGTAGTTTATTTTCGGACCTCTTAATGCCCTGCTGACAAAGTAGATGGGCATTGTTTAGCTTCTCTCTCCATCACCAGGACCGCGCTTACCGTCTCTTTTACTGCTGCCAAATAGACGATAAGTTACTCTTTTTCCATTAGCGCGGCTAACGTGGAAAGCTCGGCTATTAGCTGCTTCATTTGCTTGAACGCCTCTTCAGCTTCCGCGGTCTAATGAAAATCACTTTTCTTCGTGCATTTTTTCAAAGTTTTAAAGAACGGTAATGATTTCTTGAACGCCTCTTCAGCTTCCGCGGTCCAATGAAAATCACTTTTCTTCGTGCATTTTTTCAAAGTTTTAAAGAACGGTAATGATTTCTCTGCTGATTTGGCCAAGAACCTGTTCAGGCTTGCGAGCTTTCCGTTTAACTTTTGTACGTCATTTAAGCATTTTGGGGATGAAAGACTTAAGACAGCGTCTACCTTGTCTGGACATACTTTCAGCCCCCTGGTGTTGACTTTGTATCCTAAGAACATCCTTTCTTCTACCCCAAAGGCACACTTTTTAGGATTCAATTTCATGTTAATTTCCCTTAGAGTTTTGAATGTCTCTTCTATGTCTATGACTATCTCATCCTCCATGCGAATTTTGATGACTAGGTCGTCCACGTACACTTCAAGATTTCTGGCAATCTGTTTGTGGACCGCTTTGTCCACCAGACGTTGGTAAGTTGCTTCGGCATTTTTCAGACCAAAAGGCATCTTTGTATAGCAGAATATTCCTTGGCTTGTAATGAACGCTGTTTTTTCTTTATCTTTTTTTGCCATTTGTATTTGGTGATAGCCTTTGTATGCGTCTAAGAAGCATTTGAAAGGGAATCCGCACAAGGATTCCACCTTCCAGTCTATTTCCGGTAGCGGATAACCATCTTTTGGGCATGCTTTGTTTAAGTCCTTGAAATCTATGCACATCCTCCAACTGTCATCATGCTTCTTTACCATCACCGGGTTAGACAACCAGTCATGGTAGTGTACATCCTTCATGATTCCTGCCTCCACAAGTTTTCCAATTTCTTTATGTATTGCATGGTTTCTATTAGCTGCTTGCCCTCTTTTCTTTTGTCTAACTGGAGAACATCCCTCTCGCACATTCAAGCGATGTTCCGCAATATGTCTTGGGACGCCGGTCATATCCGCAGACTTCCAGGCAAAAATGTCCAGGTAACGCTGAAGTAGATCGTACAACTTGTTGCGGCCTTCTTCTGTGAGAGTGGAACCGATCATTATTGTTTGCTCCGGATAATCTGGATTTATTGCCACCTTGATTCTTTCTTCCATTGTTTGCTTTGTAGCTGGAAGGTTCCCTTATGGTCCGGAGACAGTCGCACATTCAAGCGGGAACATCCTGCTACTCTTTAGGGTAATTACTCCTCCTTCCACCGGGAGCTTCAGCATTCCGTGAGTTGTCGACGGAACTGCTTATAATTTTCTAACTCCTGGTCTTCTAATAATTCAATTGTACGGAGATGGTGACCTTACAACCAAAAAATTCATCCAAGCCGAAGTGGAGTGTTCTTCGTCTCCAATCTTTACCAGTAGTTGTATTTGCCCTATTGGCCATATTATCTCACCGCTGAATCCAATCAAAGGGGTGGTGGCTAGCACCAATTGGTTTTTGATTTCTAGACGGAGTCGGCTAAAGCAATGCTCATACAGTATTTCTGAGGCTGATCCGCCATCCACGTATATGCGGTGTATGCAATGGCCTCCTATTTCCGCCTCAATGATCATTGGACCTTTTGTTCCTTCGTCTTCCCCTAAGGGTGGGAAAAGGATTTCTGGGTTAGGAGAAAATCTTTGTGTGATCCTTTGCCTGGCCACTCTTTCCCAAGGTTGGACCATTAGAATGGCTAATGCTTTATCTTTCTCGGAGATTTCCTCTTTGTTTGCCGCCTTGGGCTGTTCCTTTCCGTTGTTTTGTTTGAGCTCTTTGATTAAGTGCGACATCTTTCCTGCCTTGAGCACTTCTTTGATCTGTTTCTCCAGGTGCATACACTCGTCTATGTTATGCCCTACTTCAACATGGAACTCGCAAAATTTTGCGTGGTTCCGCTTCTCGACCGAGGTTGTCATTGGTGGCGGAGCTTTGAATTTTCCTTTGTCTAAAGCGAAAATTTCTTTGGGAGTTTTTGTGAGGAGCGTAAACCGATCCTGCTTCCTTTCCGGCCTTTGCTAGTTTCGGAATCCTCCTTTCTTGAAATTTTGATTCTGATTACCCTCTTGTTGTTTCCACGGTGGAAACGACTTCTTCCGCTCGTGATTCGAGGCTGCCACTTCCCCCTTGAGGAAAGATGTTGTCACTCTCATCATTTCATCAACTGTTTTTGGGATTTTGTCATGGAGACGTTTGATGAGTTCAAGGTTTGTGATTCCGTGCACGAATCCGGAGATTCTCATGCATTCTGATGCTCCATTGACATCTCTGCTTTCTAGTTTATATCTTCTCACAAAGTCTTTCGTAGACTCTCCATCCCGCTGTTTGATGTTATGGATCTCTATGGGATCTTTGCTACATTTTCCTGATGAAGATAGTTTTCCAGGAATGCTTTCTTCAGATCATCATAGCTATCTATTAATTCAGCCGGAAGGTCGTCGAACCATACTCTTGCGTTTCTTGTGAGCGTAGAGTTGAACATGTGACACCAGGTTGGCATAGCCCACCGTTCTGTTTTTGCGGCTGCCTGAAAGATTTTTAAGTGATCCTCCGGATCTTCACTTCCTTCATATGTCTTAATGTGGTTGGGCATTCTTGTTTTGGGGAAATAAAAGTAGCAGATTCTAGGTGTAAAATGATATATTTCTTCACACACCCATGGCTGGGACAAGTCGTCCTCCTCTCCACTTGATTTCTTCTTCTTTGATCTTGACTTCCAATGCCCGCCTCCACTGTCCTCACTTTCTGAGAGCGCCTCTGTATATCTCGAGTAGGAGCGCTGGTTGTGGTTGTCTGAGCGTGCCGACACACTCTTTCCTCTGTTTCCCAACTTTTTAAACACGCCTCCTTCTTTCTCTCTCGAGTTTTGCCTTGGAGATCTTGACCGGTCGCGTCTTATTCTTGAAAACACACTAGGGCTAGGTCTTGGGCTACGGGAGCGCCTAGATTTGTGCCTTTTTTCGTGTTCCTTGGTACTTATCGTTCTTGACTCGGAATACCGTGATGTTCTGGAGCATCCTTCGAAGTTAAGTCGGGCTTTCACTTCTTTCAACTTTTCATTTTTTTTCTTTCTCCTTGTTAAACTTCTCGGCTATGATTGGCAGCAATTGGCTATGATTGGCAGCAATTGGCTATAGTTCTTGTCACAATACTCCTGGAGGGCTGCGTCGAACGCGGGCCCACCTCGGTCATGTGGAGTTGGCTCTTTTCCTCTCCCAACCGTATTCCGCACGGCGGACGGATTGTTCTTGATTGCTCATGGTGAGTATTTTCGTAGAACGCAGTTGTATTCGGGTCCCACGGATGGCGCCAACTTGTTAGTACAAAAGGTGTCACGGGTTGAAAAGGTGGATCTGGGGTGATTATTGGATTGGGGCGATTATTGGATTGGGCCAATGGGTGAGATCTTGTACTAAACCAAGTGATGAGATGATTTCCTGCACAGACAAATGTAAACCGTTAGTCTTATCGTGGGGACGGACCCCACAATTAGACTTCGGCGTGAGAGTAAGTATTCATATTTGTCAGAGAATGTCAGAGTATGTGTGTGCAAAATGTGGTCAGAAAATCATACCTTGTGGGGTGTCAGAGTACCCCTTTTTATAGGTGAGCCCAATATTAGGTTTTCTTAATATTTCGCTTGTATCTGTTAGTGGGCCGAAGTGGGACCCTTGTCAGGCAAGGATCCGCTTATAATCGTGACTTGCGGATATGGGTTTGCATAGCGGACTTCTGCTGACCTGCAGAAGTGTCCTCTGGAAGCCCTTCGTCCGTCTTGCTGCCTCCGGACCGTAGCCAGTTTCGCATGGGCTTAGTTTTGGTCCATTGTGCTTTTTGATTGTCTTATTGGGCTTGGTCCCATGTATGGCATACGTAGTCTAGGCGCAAAAGCCTGCTATACGTGTTATACGTCATCACTCATCTTTATTCTGACTACTAATGTTATGTATTGTTAGTGCTGTTGAAAACTGGTCTTAAATCATTTTACGTTGTTGATACTTTTATCGTTCTGCTAGACATAAGTTTTTATCTGTTTTCTGTTGCTGCTGGTCTCGTCTAGCAGCGAGTTTTGTTATGATTGAGCTTTTAATTAAAGACATGACTTATTTACCTAGTATTGTGCAATATTTTTTTCATGGCGCATTTGATGAAAACAAATATGCTTTGGCTAGATTGCTTCTTTTGGTTTAGCTTGTGCCTTTTGCATACCATTTATGAATGCTTGAATTGCATGTTTGGTCTGTATTGTGGCTAATGCTTTTTTGGGCCAAAAGGTGGTAGCTTTTTCTTAATGAATTGTTATTCATTCCTTTTGGTTAGTGCAAAGGCGTTTTTCTTGTACCAAGAGTGTGCTGCATTATTTTTTGTTTTTTCAAAACTTGTTCTTGCATCGCGTAGAAACCTTGATGCCCAGGAATTGTCATTGAACATTTCGCCAAAAAAAGTGAATAAACCAGGAAATCTTAATCATACTTCTTGGTTCTACGCGTTTGCCAAAGACTTGTCTAAGATTTATATTTCCCATTTTTCGTCGAAAGAGATGAATAAATGGTAGTGATGCGAGAGCCAACTGCCACAAGAGGAACAATCAATTCAAAATTAGCCTTATGTTCACTTGGCAGTCTTATAGTCGAGACACTAGAAAGCTACAAGATTTTGTCCAATGTTACACTATTGTTAGTATTGTCCGAGGTTCGGCTTGGCATGCATATTCACTTCATTAGGATCCTTTTTTTCTATTACTCAAAACAAGTTATCGAATTGGTTTCTGAAGCCTGAAAGCTAAGTGTAATGGGGCACATTGATCAGGAATATACAAATAGATAGTGCAACAAAAAAAAAAATATAATTTTAATATAAAGGAATCAATGCTTTAACAGGATTAGATCTTAACATTTCTTACCTTGTTCAATGATTTTAACAATGGTTACACAAATTCATGCAACATGGCTTCATTCTCATATTTTGTGCTTCCTTTTATTCTTATGGTTTTTGTCTGCCTACTTTAGCTATTTCAAACTGAAATGTGTAGATTGATGGATAATAAGAACTCGAAACCAATGTGATTTTGCTTGTGAAATTTTAAGATATTGCACACAAATCACTTACACAAATATTGAAAACCAGACAATGAAAAAGAAAACCATGATTAAACAATATTCATTTCACTCCACGCCGCACACCATATCCCCTACCCCGTGCTGTCTTGAAGTTGAAGAAAGTTTTGCTTTAAACAATGATAAACATCGACCTGATAGAAGGTCTACTTTGAAAAACCAGTTTAATTTTTTATACGACAACCGCCAACTTCAACGCTTTCTTGTCTTTCCTATTCCATTCTATAGCATTCAATCTCATTTAACTTTTCCCTTCTGTTTCACTCCCCTTGAAGCATCTATCCTTAACAAGAACAATCAACCTTCAATTCGCTTCACCATCATGATTAAATCCTCCCTCCGCGATCCCCCCTTCAACACACACTTTGTCGGCAGTTTTTTTGTATATGATCTGAAAAGAAAGGCCAACATATCAACGTGACCACCTTCAAGTATGCTTTGAGTAGTAGAATATACCATCCACAATGTTATAAAAATGCACCAAAAACAGACGGATGGCTAAAACCTAGACCTTGTGCACACCAAATTACGAGCAGTCCTCTACATCATTTGATTTCATCAGAAATCTTAGAGTCCACATAGTATTTAATCACCCCATTGTGACATCAGGCCTAACAACCCATAAGAATGGTTGCATACTATTTGCTAAACCCCGCGCAAATTCAATTAAGTGTTGTTCGGTCATAGTAGTGATACTTCCATAGTTTATATAGATCACAGACCCTTCTTCTTTTTCGTCTAGCCATTGCAAACATGTCGTGTCTGCCTTCCACAAACTCGAGTTCAGTGATTGAACTGGGCTATTGTCAGGCACATATTTGCTGGCTAGTAAAGGAAGTGGTCCTATAGTATAAATGTTGGAGTACTTGAACTTTGAAGCCATAGCTTCCAATACTTTGTGCTCCAATGCGTCGAAAGTATTAAAAATGATCGCTGAAGCATTCAAGTTATTCTGGGCTTCTTCCCCCATAAAGTCAAACATGATATCGTCAGGATCAGTTGTCCTAATGAAGCTTGGAATATCTTTATAACGAATGTTGCTCATTCCTGGAATCCAATCAATTGGTTTTTCCATTGTTCCGTCCGTCAAATAGCTATCATCTGCAAGCACTTTCAAAAAGTTATTAAAAAAACAATTTCCTCGCTTTATCTAAATACATCATTTTTCTTTGTAATAAATGACATAGAGACCTGAAATGTATGCCTAAGTTGAGAAAGTCATACATCACAAAGAGCATATCTGTTTTGGTCCTATTCATTAGTTGAAAATTTAAAGTACCATGAAGTTTAACATAATCGAAACTCGAAAGAACTTTGAACCTTGATAAAAAAAAAAAAAACAGAACTGTAATGATTGGTAGAAAAGACGACCAACAAAAACATATTTGTATGCGCTTGTTTATTAGTCCAGTTTCTGGTTCATTGATGTAACTGGTCTGTTTTTGTTTAGTTACGACTATTTTAATCCAAAACCCGAATTCTGGAGAATTTTAAAGGGATAAAGCCGTAGAATACCAACGAACTTTTCAAATTTTATCGATTTGGTACGTGTACTTTGAAAAGGCTGTACAATACCAACGAACTTTCATAAAGTGTTCTCATTTGCCATTTTGATGACGTGTCACGTTGTTGATGTGCCACGTGTCAGCCTATCACGTATGACACGTCATCAAAATGTGCAAATGAGAACACTTAATAAAAGTTCGTTGGTATTGTACAGCTTTTTCAAAGTACACGTACCAAATCGATAAATTTTGAAAAGTTCGTTGGTATTTACGGCTTTATCCCAATTTTAAAACAGTTCAGTTGAGTTTGGTCTATGACAACTGATTAATACGTAGTAAATCATACCAGAAACCAATACTAAAATCAGGTTTTAGATCCAACTCAAACGCAAAAACTATTGAAAAATGTATACAACTTACATGGTCTTTGATCTACACAAGATAGCGTATCTGCGTATGTGCCTATATGTACTTATGTATATAGATGAAGCCAAGAAGGGGTTAGAGCATCTTTAATAGTCCCTTTTCCATTTTTTAGCTTTTAGAAGCTAGTATAATTGTTTCAAAAGTTTTAGTAGTGTCCAGAATCATAAAAACCATGTAGTGACTAACCTTTAAAAGGAACAATTCCTCTTTTGATAAACTCGCGATAATGCAAAAAACCCATGAAAGCACACGCGGGTGAAGTCCAAAACTGAACCTCCGGAATCCCTGAATCCTTAGCAGCTTGTATCGCAAAGCTCATCAGCCCATCACCAATAACACAACTCACCTTCGGGGCCCCATTCAGCTCATTCAACTGAGACAACAAGTCCTTAAACGGGCCCAAACATGTCTTTCGTGTCATATCACAAAGCATTGGTATGTCTTGAGTCGCGTCTCTATCTGAGTATGGCATACCATCAGGTATGGTCTCAAATCGAAAGTCCAACAGCCCTTTAACAGACTCTGGACCTTTGGACCGAATGAGACGTTTGTGATTAAACTCGGTGTTGACAAAGGTGATGTGAAAGCCATGGGAATGAAGAAGCTTTGCAAGCTTCATAAAAGGGTTTACATGGCCTTGTGCTGGATATGGCACAAGAACTGCATGAGGTTTGTTTTCACCACCCATTGGGTTTTAGCTTGTGAAATTTGATAGGAAAGTGTTACCATTATATAGAGGTTGGCTTACAAAAAATTGGCATGTTACTAGGACGACCAGGTGCATTTACGAAAAAAATAAACAATGCTAGAAGGACAATTTTTTTGACCAAGTGCATTTAGGAAAACGACAGTACTTTTACAAAAACTAACCCTACGCCGTAAAAGTTCAGGTGTGTCCGGTGAATCATCAGGAATCACCCTGGTTCCTTCCATGCATGTGTTATCATTTCATAGTAAGTATAATAATAATCTAACCTCATACTACAATAAACTTAACTAGTTATATTTAGTAAGTTAGAATCAGAAGCATATACTCTTACTACACTAAATTCTATGAAAGTCAATGATCATAAATAGGTTCGATATTCATTTTATAATTTGTCCCCTACCTCACGGCCATTTCGAAGGGATCTTTCAAAGCATCTTCTGATTTTTGTTTCGCCGCCTGAAAGATACACATAAATAAACTATTTTCCGGTTATAGAAAACTAGTCACAAGTTCCGTGCACGTATCATACATTAATCAAGCTTAGTTAGTTTAGACGTCACATACTGTTTTTTGATATGTTGTGTATTGTTATTAAAATTGGTTTTTGATATATCGTGAGTTTATGTTAAAAATAATTAAATCTTTCATATATTCATTTTCATACCATACATAAGTAGAATACATACTCTTACAGCTTTAGCCTTTGCATGACTTGAACTTAGTACCTGTTAGTTAGAGAGATATAACTGTCTCCCGGATACTAGTAGACCAAAGACATCTTTTGCTCTATCCGTATCAGAATAGTTTTTCACCGATAGAAAAGTACACAATTTACAAAAGGGTTGAGACTCTCTGATTTTCTTATTAACACGACTAGTTCTGTTTAGTGAATACGCACCATTAGATCTAATCAATGGTTAAGATTAAATCTACAATTCTCTCCCCCATTTCTCCTTTATTAATTACTCTTTTAAGAATTGATTTTTTTTTTTTTTTAGAACGGCGATTTTATTAGAAACAAAAACTAGCAAGGAGCTAGATTACAAAACAATAATATAGGGGTTT